>PVJS01054448.1:0-12956 GCA_004027185.1 Glis glis | reverse complement strand
TTTTTTTTTTTTTTTTTTTTTTTTTTTTGCTGTTGTTGTTGTTTATGGTACTGGGGATTGAACTCAGGGGCATTCTACCTCCAAGGTATACCCACAGCCCTATTTTTATTCTTTATTGTGAAACAGGGTCTCACTAAGTTGTGGAGGACCTCACCAAGTAGCTGAGGCTGGCCGCGAACCTGCAATTCTCCTGTCTCAGCCTCCCAAGTACTAGGCTGACAGTTTGTATTTTTAACAAACTCCCAAGTAATGCTGATGCTGCTGGTGTAGGAATCACACTCTAGCTTTACTTTGAGAAGCATGGACTTGCATATACTAAGCTCACAACAACCATGTGAATCAGATATGATTATTATGTCTGCCTTAAAAGTGAGAAAATTGAAGAGAGAGGGGTTGTCTAAGATTGCACAGCTGGTAAGGGGCACACACAGAGATTCAAACAGAAGTTTGTCTGAATCCAAACTCCATATTTTTTCCTGGACAATAACAGGACTGGTAAGTCTTCAAGAGGACCTATCAGGTAAGTAATTGTGCCCTCATTCTTGTTTGCTCTATATTAAAACTTTTATTTTCTATAGACTCATTAAACTCTAGAGTATCGCCTGCCCACCTGAGGGTAAGATAATAACACTGCTCTCATAAGAGGCTTGCTGCTGGTTGGATTATTAAGAACACTTTACAATCTTCCCATCTGGTAAATTCCTCCGCAGTCTCAGAGGTGACTCTAAAATACTCATCTGATCTCTCCCCTTCTGGCTGAGAGGTACACCCTCTTGCCTCGTGTCCAATCCAGGAGACCAGGTGTCGTCCTTCTACCTTCAGGTCCAAATAAACGGCTGCATTGGTGCCACATGGAAGAACATGGGGAACTAACAAGGAATTTGAAAAGGCCTTGGAATGTAATTTGGCTAAAATCTCAGCAAGTGGCCATCGTAAAAGTGCCATAAAAACAAAAGCAAAAGCAAGTGAACAAATAAGCCTTATTCAGTCGTAAATGTCATGAGTAGAAGAAGGCAGGTAGTAGACTAGAAAAAGATCCACATGGATATTCTCTGTAGTAGCCAGAATAATGGCACCCAAACATGGTCACGTCCTGGTCCCTGGAAAGTGCGAATATGTCACTTTATATGGCAAAATGGACTTTGCAGGTATAATTATGTTAAGGAACCTGTTAAGGATCGCTAATTATCCAGGTGGACCCAGTGTAGCCATGAGGATCCTTATAAGGGGGAGGCAGGATTATCAGAGAGAGATTTAAAATTGCTTTTCTACTGGCTTTGAAAATGGAGGAAGGGTCTAGAAACCGAGGTATGTAAGCAGCTTCTAGAAGCTGGAAAGGACAAGGAAATTGTTGTCCCTAGAGCCTCCAGAAGGAGTGCAGCCCTGCTGTCACCATGAGTTTAGCCCAGTGAAAGCTGTTTCAGACTTCTGATCTCCAGAACTGTAAAATTAAAACTACATACATATTTTTTGTTGTTGTTTGTCTTGTCTTATTTTAAGTCACTAAGTTTGCAGTCATTTGAAAATAAATACGCCTTCTGTAGGATCTGGAGATCAAATGAATGATCCTACCTTGACCACAACACTTTCTAAATATAGACTCTCTGGGATTAGGTAAAGGGGGAGCAAACTTTGGTCTTCTTTATCTGAAACTTCTATGTCACAGAAGTCATTATATTCATGCACCAACCTCAACACACATTAGCAGAAACCACTGGGAGTCAGAACATCTTACTGATCTCTAGGCTGGCACTGAGTGGGTGTTTAGTAAATTGCTATTGTGGCAATTGAGGTTAAAGAGGACATCAAGCTCTCCTGAGGACTCTTCTTCATGCTTCTCAAAGGAAAAACAAATTTGTGCTGCACTACACTGTCCATCTTAAATTTCCCCTGTGCCCTGTCCCGTACTCTTTGCTCTGGAGCCCACCAGGATCTGGGTCAGAAGCTGAGATGATCAGGACCAGGGTTGGCCCGTTGGTGAGAATCAGGCACAACAGATGGTGTGTTCTGACTCAGGCAAAAGCATTGTGACATTGCACAGAAAGGCATAGAAGTGAGAGAAACTTGAGTGCAGCGTGAACTGCGGGAGTCCTCTCAGGAACTACCCAGCCATTGGGTACAGCTCAGTGTGCAGCCCATTGCTGGGATTGGACCAGGGCAAAAGTAGGTTTTCCTCTCCTCCATGCACAGAAGGAGCACCAGCCAGGACAGCTGAGAACCAAATGAGAACCAAATGTTCTAGCCCAAATAGACTAGTAAGCACTTTCCCTTCCATTGATTAACTAATGAAAATACAAGAAAAGCAAATTGATTTCAACATTCACTAACAACAGAAGTCTAACTTTAGGACTTGTTTTAATCTAAAGGATGTTTGTAATGCCTGATGGTACTTGAGAAAAACTGAGCAAATTGACTTCAGTGAAGAACTTAGAGACGCATTAGCAGAATGCTAATGTGCTGATCGGGAGCTAAGCAGATGCAGACTTCTGATGTCTTGTCTTTCTTTTTCACCTTCAAACTCCAAATCCCTGCATCAAAGCACATGTTATCTAATTTCCCCTTGGACATTTCCAGAGGCTTTCATTTAATTGTATTCACTGTGCAGACGCTGCTTTGTGACTGTATCTCCAGGGAGAATAGTGCCAGACAGACAGTGTTGTAGGCTGAAAGGAGCAGACAGCCTTTAAACTCCAGGGCATCGCTGACCATCCTTAGCAACGCTGGTGAAGAGCCAGACCTTACTGTCAACTGCTTGCAGACTCTCTCCTTCTATTCTCCGTTCCCTGCCCCCCACTTCAAACCCTAGCTATCAGCAGGCAGACCAGGTCCCTTTTCTGGCCACTAGATGGCAAGCAGGTCCCCTGGGCCAATCTAGCCAAAGAGAACATCTGTGCCCGGTGCAGAGATGAGGGAGGAGCGCTGCCACTGAAGGCTTGTGTAGAGGGTTTGGTGTAAGCAGCCAGAGGTAAAGTTTTCTGGAACCATGCTAACAGTAAGGGTGTTGATTCACAGACATACCAACTGAAGAAGGTTCCTGATACAAACTTCCAAATTTTATCAGTTGATTTTCTCATCATCCTTGATATCACATTTCTATACCTGTAAGAATGATGTGATGCATAACAGTTGGGAAAAAAAAGTCAACATCATTTCCTAGAATGTTGATACTAGATTTTGTAAACATGTATCTTAGCCTCACACCCCATACAGGAGTCTTGCCTATTTAGGAGAGTATTTACTCTCCTACCTTTCACCCTTTTTAATTAATTTTATTGGCACATTATAATTATCCACAACAATGGGATTCATAGTGATATGTTCATATATGCACACTGCGTAATGATCTGTTTCCTTCCCCTTTCCCTTTCCTCCTCCCTCCCCCTGACCCCTTCCAGCACCAGTCTCTCTTCTCTTCCCATGAGGCCCCTCCCTCCCTTCCTTCCTTTTTTTTTTTTTCTCTCTATCTTCCATATATGAGAGAAAACATGCAACCCTAGATTTTCTGAGTCTGGCTGATCTCGCTTAGCATGATGTTTTCCAGTTCCATATATTTTCCTGCAAATGACATAATTTTGTTCTTATGGCTGAGTAAAATTTTGCTTTTTATACCAGCAATACCTTTCAAATTTAGTACATCATATTTCCAGTATTCACTCTTCAGAATTGAACTGAGTGTGTGTGTGTGTGTGTGTGTGTGTGTGTGTGTGTGTGTGTGTTACTGGGGATTGAACCCAGGGGCATTCTACCTCTGAGCTACACTGCCAGCCCTTTTTATTTTTTGTTTTATTTTTAAATTTTTTTGGTTTTTTGGGGGGGTTTGTTTTATTTTTTATTCTTTTGTTTTGTTTTGTTTTAAGTTGCTGAGATTCTTGCTAAGTTGCTAAGGCTGACCTTAAACCTGCAATCTTCCTGTCTCAGCCTCCCAAGTACTAGGGTTTCAGGCATGTGCCACCACTCCTGGTTCAAACAGACTTCTATTAAAATCTTCCATTTATTGGTGCAGCACCATGTGCCTATATATAATATGTGTTTAACATAACTCATTTCTTACACCAGTCTTGTAAGAAATATTTGTTATGTCTCTTATATTGATGTACACTGAAGGTTAGAGAGATGAAGAAACTTGCCCAAGGAGGTGAACAGCCAAACTAGGATTTGAACTCAGCTAGTGAAGTTAAGAACTTTAGCTCTAAAATCCACTGACATTAATGGCCATTTCTAAGGCTTGACCTTCAATCTATCCTGTCACATGCTTTGTCACCTCATTTCTGGAGGGGAACAAAACATACTGACAGAGCAGGTAGCATTTTATTATCCATGGATATTAGTGGATTACTATGGAGTATTTTCTATCTAAGTGTACGATGCACATGAAAAGGTGGGGGTCTGCTAGTGGGAGTTAAATGAGGAAGGAAACAGACAGAAGCCAGGCAGTCCATGCAGATATTACTAGATTTAAAATACAGCTCTTAGGCACAGCAGCCAGAAGTTTAAACAGGTAAAACCTACAGGAGGAAGGTGGAGAGTGTAGCTATGGAAAGGGGATGATGAGAATGATGATGTTGATTGTGATAGATAGCTTTGAGCATTTGTAGTGTGTCAGGCAATATTACCGAGCTTCATTAACATTCACTGAATCATTCAAACAACCCCATGAGGTAGATAACATTGGTATCCCTATTTTACAAATGAGGATATTGAGACATAGTGAGGCTAAGAAAATTGTCCAAGGGCACATAGCTGGAAAGTGTTGGACCCTGAACTCAAATTCAAACAGTTTGACTCTTGAATTTGTGACCTTAGCTACTGCAACTTATAAACATTAACATTGTTTTAATAGGGCAGTAAAGACTATAGGAATCGATGCGAGGTCAGGGCTAAGAATGGCATTTGAGAAACTATCATTGCTATCATTTGACTCCAGTTGAGCATCCTTCTATTTAAATGCCTTGATAAGCTAAGTGCTTAATCATTTTCCCCGTTTTCTTTAGTTAGCCCCTTCCCTCTCCATTTGCTTTTTCTGTAAGACTTAAAGCCTCTGTCTAGAGTTCTCTTCTGTACTAGTATCCAGCTAAGGTCCAAAAACCATCTAGTTTGGTCATGAAAGCAAGTATACACAAGAAGTGCAGTTTAGTTTCTTTGCTGAAATGTCTGCATACTGCAGACAGCACTGACTTGAACAAAATTGGGTAGAAAGAGTGGGACTTGTTTTCTAAGGACAGACACAGATTAATTACATGGTCTCATATTTATTACTGATGGTTTATTTATTTATTGTGTGGTACTGGGGATTGAACCCAGGGGCATTCTATCTCCGAGCTACAACCCCAGCCCCCCCCCCGTGTGTGTGTGTGTGTGTGTGTGTGTGTGTGTGTGTGTGTGTATTTGGAAACAGGGTCTTGCTAAGTTGCTGAGGCTGGCCTTGAACCTGCAGTCCTCCTGTGTCAGCCTCCCAAGTACTAGGATTACAGGTGTGCACCACCATGCCTGGCTTGATGATTTTTTTCAATAAACACTATTTCTAACATTGTTCATTTAAAAATATGTGAGATTATGGAAGGTATATTTTTAGAAGTGGTCAGGTACAGTTGTAACTCAACATATTTCTCTGTGTGTGCATGTGTGGAACTGGACATTGATCCCAGGGGTGCTCTACCACTGAGCTACACCCCCGGCCCTTTTTATTTTTTATTTTTGAGACAGGATCTTGATAAGTTTCCCAGGCTGTCCTCAAACTTGTGATCTTCTTGTCTCAGCCTTCCAAGTACTGAGATTATAGGTGTGCCCCACTGTGTCCGGCTTCAACATATTTTTAACACCTACCTCATGCAAATATTTAAGGCAATTTTTAGAATGAAGTGTATTTAACAATATGGACCATTTTTATGTAGAATACAGGGCATAAGAAGAAAATATTATTTTGACTAGAGTGTCTGTTTATAGCAAATTCTCTAATAAATATGTATTTGGTGACTGGCAAAGATTCACCTCTCCAGTCTCTCTGGTAAAGATATAGCTCCTCCTGTAATAATAGAATCTGTACTCAAAGATACAATTTTTTCAAAGAAATTAGTCAGCCTTTCAAGTCTTGCTTACCACTGCCTGTAATATACCATATAAACATATTTTTGTCTTTCTCTGGATATGTAGAAAGTAAATGCTAAGAGGATTTAGATCTGGTGTGTTATAATGTTATGGATGATATATTTAAGGTGTTTTACTTTGGAGGAAGAAATGTTTTGAGATGATTTATTAAATGATTTGGCTTGGCAATAATTGAAGTATCTTTGTGGAGCTATAAAAGACTATGTCTGGATGATTTTGATGAATAGCATATAAAACGCGCTCTTTGTATAATGAATTGGTAAGCTTGAATGCTGTGATTACAGTGAATTTTAATTTGTATGTGATGTTAGTGGTCTCGTTTGTTACCACTTGAATTTGATTACAATATTCTTGATTAATTGATAGAAATTAGGTGGTGAGGTAAACTAGCCAGTTTATTTAATACTGTCTCAAGACAATATTTCTTTAAAAATACTTATTTTATTTGAATTAGCCCCACTTGGAAGTGCCTAGCTGCAACACATCTGAGGCATACAAGTCATGTCTCTTTCAGAACATAAAATTTCATATGAGAAGAGTGTGCCTCCAGCATAATTCTACACGTTAACAACTCTTTCTCTTCCCTCAAGCTCCGTTCCTTTGATATACATGGGAGAAATAAACCAGAGGAAGATAACACTATAATTTTCTCTAGCTTTTTGGCTATATTAAGTTCTCTACTGATATTTATAGCTGCGGAAACTGAAGCTCGGAGACATGAAATGAGTTTTCCAAGATAGTACACTTAGATTGTAATTGGACTAATTTGAACTCATGACTGGCAGCCTACTCCTCATGCTCTTTGTACATTGCTATCTTCTCCATTACTCCTAAGCTAAAAAGCATGCTCCTGTTGATCTGAAAAGAGGAAATTAGGTATAGAATTTTGACGCTCAGTGATCTATTAAAGAAACTCACAGAAGAGGTAGCATGAACAAGAAGGCTGAGTTGGGGCATATGAGCTGCTCGGCTCTTGCATTTGGGCAAGAGGTGATAGTGGGCACAGAAGGACAGAGATGGAAGCCACCTGAGGCAGCTACTTGTCCTGACTGCAGGTGTGCCCTGTGCTCCATTCATGGCCTTGGCTCCTTCCTGCTTCTGTTACCTTCTTTACTCAACCATCATTGCATTCTCAGTTCTCAAGTATTGCCCTTCTTGAGCTCTAGTTGTAGGTCTGAAAATAACAATTGGATGGTTCTGTTTTCATATCTGAGATTACCCCAACAGCAATACAACGAAAGCTCATTCTCCTTTATGTCAAATAAACCCATCTTCAATGGTTTCTTTCTTCTCATCTTTCTGTTAAATGTAGCAAATGCTTCTACTTTCCACTCTTAAAGAAAAGTAGCAGGCCGGGCATGGTGGCGCACGCTTGTAATCCCAGTACTTTGGGAGGCGGAGACCAGAGGATCCGGGTTCGCGGCCAGCCTCAGCGCTCTCTCTCTCTCTCTCTCTCTCTCTCTCTACTAGTGAGGCCCTCCGCAACTTCGTGAGACCCGGTTTCAAAATAAAGTATAAAAAATAGGGTCGGGAGTGTAGCGCCCAGGTAGAACGCCCCTGGGTTCAATCCCCAGTAGCGCAAAAAAAAAAAAAAGTAGCCAAACTTCACTTTCCTTGTCCTCAATTTAAACAATATTTAATCAGGTATTAGATGTTACAGAGGGTTATGTTTAAGTGTTTTGACTTTTTATCCTGATTTCTATTTCCACAGCTGCTATACAAATTGAATACCTTATCTCTGATGTCTAGATTAACACAAGAGAAATCCAACATATCTAAAATATTCATTGCTGGGTGTGGTGGCACATGCCTGTAGTTCTAGTACTTGGGAGGCTGAGACAGGTTCTAAGCCTTAGTGAGACCCTGTTTCAAAATATTTTTTGCAGTACTATGGATTGAACCAATGGGTATTCTACCTCTGAGCTATAATCCAGCCCTGTTTTTTATTTTTTATATTGAAACAGGGTCTTGCTAAGTTGCTGAGGGCCTCATTAAATTGCTGAAGCTGGCCTCAAACCAGCGATCCTCCTGTCTCAACTTCCCCAGTAGTAGAATTACAGGTGTGCACCACCATGCCCAGCTTCAAAATAAAAAAAAAATTAAAAGGGCTGGGGATGTAGGAGAATCCTGGGGTTCAATCCTCACTGCCCCCCCAAAAATCCAGTGCCTCCCCTCTTTCCTTAAAAATGCATTTCTGGTGATCCAAGGATTCTTGTAGTATCTTCAGCTCACCTTTCTTTTTCAACTTTACCTCATGCTCCTCCTAAAAATAAATCTTCATTAATGAAGCTGCTGTACCCATGGGCCTCAAGTAGTCCTTGCACATTGCTGTCTCTACAAAGTATTTACTGAGCATGAAACTCATCCTCATCTATATGTCCCATTCCAGCTTATACCACTTACAAAGACACCCTTCACTAGTTAGTCACTATGTAATCCACAGAAGTTCTAAACAGCCCATATTAATGACTTAACCATTCATTTAGATGGCTATGGAGATAGATAGATGATAGATGATTGATAGTTGATAGACAGCAACCAAAGACTAGGTAAACAGAGGAACTAAACAAAGAATTTCTGAATGTTAATAGCACCTGAGTCACCTGAGACCTAGATAATCAGTGATGCCATGAAAGGAGAAAAAGGTGTTTCAAGAATGAAGGAGTAGCCAGCAGTCCCAGTTACAGAGAAGCCAAGTAAATGGTTAAGAGTCATCCCCTGACATGCAATCAGATCTTTGCTGGGAATTTAACAAGCAATCACAGGCTCCACCTCCTTGAGAAAGTTTTCTGTTTTCCAAGGCCCCAGTAAAGATGGAAAACAGTGTTCAGTATTCAGGCAGAGCATTCTCGTTGTTGGATGCTGGACTCCCTACCAGAAACTTTGATATCATGTGCAGACCACCAGGATGCACATAGCCAGGGACTCTGATGGTACCGAGAGCCCTGCGACACCATGGAAGCCTCCTTCAAGCCTCTATTTGTGATGGGTTTCAGCTCTTGATGCTTGCTGATGTCTGCTTCATGTTCCTGAACTGACCACACTATAGCCTCAGGTTTCTAAACTGGGGACTGTAAGAGCAGATAAGAGATCCCTGGGGCTTGGCAGTGCTGTGAAGAGCAGGACGATCAGCTCCTAGACCCAGACAGACTGTGCAGCTGAGCTCAGACTGGGTCCTGAGGAATGTGTGCTGAGCACGGCCCCCTAGAGGGCAGCAGAGCCTCACAGGAGGGGGGAAACACCAAAGCAGGGGTTAGTGGGGCGTTTCTCATCAGGAGACACAAGGGGGCAATGCACACGTTCATAGAGAATAAGATAGGAGTTCATCTTAGTGAAATGAAGGAGCTCAGGAATATAAGGGGTAGAAAGGTCTAAACTAGGCACCAAATACAGGTGGGCTGAGAGAGAGAAGAGATGACAAAGGTAAGTAGGGCAGTCTGCTCAGCCAGTGTTACCACCCCAGCAGTAATAATGAACAAGTAGCATTTGCTGAGGTCCTGTTAATTGTCTGCCATGGCTAGATGATATTTTGAGAATGGAGCTATAAAAATGAATAAAAATACTGTCCTTCCCACAGATAATTCCTCTCCTCATAGTTGAGCCAGAGATGTAAAAAAATAATGTCAGTAGAGTCCTAGGTGCTTTAAATCTCTATAGGGGACAGAGGAAGTGCGCAAAAAAAGGAAGTAATTAATTACATGAGAAGGTACAGGAAAGGCCTCAAACCAGATGATATGGATCCTAGTTGTGGTGTGTTTTTTGTTGTTGTTTTGGGTTTTTTTGGGTGTGTGTGTGTGTGTGTGTGTGTGTGTGTGTGTGTGCGTTTCTCTCCTCTTCGATTTCTCTAATTTTTCCCTGAAATAGTCCATCTCTTTCCTTCTTGTCCATTATTCTTTCACTGAGAACTTATTTCACTGAACGGGATTCAGTTGCTGTTGTGACTACTGGGATGCTTATGAGGTCTCTGGCTTCAGGAAGTTTATAACACTGTATTCATTTGTGATGAAAATGTGTCCTGACCAAGACACTGGGCTTGCTACAGTACATTTGTGTTTTCTCCCATCTTGACTTTCTAGCTTCCTTTCCCCCTCCCACCCTCCCTCCATCTCTCCCTTCCTTCCTTCCTTCCTTATTATAATTATAAACATGATAATTGTACAAATTAAGAGATTTCAGTATGGCATTTACATGAATGCATATATAGAGTTTTGATCATGTTCACCCTCCCTCTTCCTACCTTCCTTCCCTCATTTTCTCCCAATCCTTAAGAGTCCTTCTTTTACTTTTAGGTCGTTTTTTTTTAATTTCTATATATATAAGAGAAAACATGCAATACTACTTGTCTTTCTATATCTTTTATTTGGCTTAACATGATGTCTTTCCTTTCCATTCCTTTACCTGCAAATGACAGGATGTTATTCGTCTTTATGGCTGTATAATACAACATTGTATATATATATCCCATTTTCTTTATCCATTCATCTATTGACAAGCACCTAGGCTGCTTCCATACCTTGGGTATTGTCAGTAGTTACTGTGCCTTTCTACTACACCCCATGTGAAGAAGAAAGGTAACAGGAAGAGAACATCGTATCTTTTCTCTTAATTAGCTCTTCACACCACTTATGCATTTAACAAATAATAATTGCGCAAGACACATCTCTCAGGTTAGGGAAAGTTCTAGTTCCACCATGATGTTTTTCATTTTAGTTCTAGGAGTTTGATCTTTTCATCCTAGCCATGTGTAAGTGTAATAAAAATTCATTTTCACAATGAATTTAGTATTCTATAATCATTTGTCTATGATGAATGTGTTTGTCATCCCAGTTAGATTCTAAACTAGTGTGGAGAGGTTGTCAGATGTATTTTCTTGCTGTCAACTACTAAACCATGCGCTATGCCAGGTATCTGAAAGGTGCACAGTATGTGTCTAAATATATTATTCACAATCAGAAGCACTGAGTTATGAGTTCCAACATTAACAATTGGAATTTATCAACTCTGTGAACTGTAGTTCTCTTGTAAGCAAGGTCATCGTTAATACTCGCAGGCTGGGAAGGGATGTTTTATATGATGTGTAAGAAGCTTCTAGCACAGTGTCTTTCAAGTGTCCTTGCCCTTCCTCCTTCTATTCCTTATTCATTGGCTAACACTTAAATTTTTAATTTGTGTTTTCTTTTCTTGTTGGTTATCCCTTTGGCAATTTAGGTTATTTTCTTTCATCTAGTGTTTTAGAATATGAGCTTTAGAGTTCAAAAGTCCAAATATGTGTTGTGGCTTTGCCCCTTCTAACCTGCTGACTTTGAGCAAGTCACCTAGCCACCCTAAGCCCCAGTTTCTTCATCTGTAGCATGGGGAGGATGGCAGCACCTATACCACAGTGTGTTTGTGAAATGAAGTGCTAAAATCTATGCAAAACTCCAGTCTTGTGAGATAAGTAGTATTGTTCCCATCATTCAAAGAGGAGTTTAAGAAAAGTTATACAAGATGCTCAAAATCATACAACTAGCAAATGGTATTGTTGGGAATCAAACTCAGGTTAATTAACTCCAAGGTCAGTATACTTAATTGTCATGGTAAATTGTCTATCTTGAGCAAACTAAAATCACTCAATTTTAAAAAATATGGAGAACTCTTGTATACCTATCTATGTATATGTGTTTGTATATGATTATATGGCAATATTTGTGTGTATTTATGTTTGTGTATATGTGTCTATATGTAGGTATGGACACACACACACACACACACACACACACACACACAGAGTGAGCACATGCTTCATATCCACAGATCCTATATCTACAGATTCAACCAATCATGGTTTGAAAATATTCAGAAAAAATTGTATCTGTACTAAACATATATAACTTCTTTTTTATCATTATTCCCTAAACAACACAGTGTATCAACTACTTACACAGCATTTACATTTTATTAGGTGTTATAAGTCATCTAGAGACAATTTAAATATACAGTATAGTGTGTGTAGGTCATTTGCAAATACTTCACCATTTTATATGAGGGAGTTGAGCATTCTGTGATTTTTATCTACAAGGGGTCTTGAAAACAACCCCCTGCAGATACTAAGTATGACTGTGTATGTGTTGGCTTCTCACACTCATCCAAGATCAACTCCTATATTTCTATATCACAATGCAACTCCTAGTTCAGTACCTGGTTCATAATTACTTAAGAAACACTAGTAAGCCGGGCGTGGTGGCACATGCTTGTAATCCCAGTACTTGGGAGGCTGCAACAGGAGGATCTGGGTTCACGGCCAGCCTCAGCTACTTAGTGAGACCTCTGCAACTTAGTGAGACCCTGTTTCAAAATAAAGGATAAAAAATAGGGCTGCAGGTATAGCTCGGAGGTAGAATACCCCTGGGTTCAATCCCCAGTACCGCAAAAAAAAAAAAAGAAACACTAGTAAGTTTCTTTGGGGATCTGTGATCTTCCTGCCTCAGCCTCCCAAGTAGCTGGAATTCACAAGCATGCACCACCATGGCCAACAATTTCATTTTTTTTATGAATGGATACTATCCCATTGTGTGCCACCTTGTATAACTAAATTTCATACAATTTGGATAGCTTCAAGAAAAATATAAAATAGGAATATAAAAACAGAAATGGGACCATGCAAGGGGATGCTGAGAGTTAGGGGTCATGATTCTCCATCAGCTTCAAAGCAAATCTGCTTCCTTGGAGGAGTTTTGAGATTAGTGCAAATTATAATTAAGGTTAGTACCTAGGAAGGATAGAGATTCTTATTCAAAATGGTAGAGAAACCTCAGGAAAGAAAAAAGGCAGTGGCTCAAGCCAAGGAGATTATGAGAGGAGGAGGAGGAGGA
>PVJS01054447.1:0-12957 GCA_004027185.1 Glis glis | reverse complement strand
TTCATATGGAGAAACAAAAGGCCCAGAATAGCCAAAGCAATTCTCAGCAATAAGAACCATGCAGGAGGCATCACAATTCCTAACTTCAAATTATACTACAGAGCTATAGTAATAAAATCAGCATGGTACTGGCACAAAAACAGACACATAGACCAGTGGAATAGAATAGAAGATACAGAAACAAGTCCACAAACTTATACCCAGGCAAGATCTTGACCGCAAACTCATAGAGAAACCTGAAAAAAAATAGTCTAAGTCATTCTCATTTAAGAAAATAAATGTTTGTCATTTTAAGTCAAAGTGTCTTGGCATAATTTCTTATGCACCAATAAATAACAAAAATATTAGATTTTAAGGAAAAGAACACAAGATTTACATTCAACAATGTAGCAGAGATTTGGGGTCCAACTCCACTCGGCCCAGTTTTGTTTTGTTTTGTTTTGTTTAGAGAGGATATAGTAAACAGTGGTGCCAGGAGTCCCATTTAAGAATGTTCCAGACATCTCACTGCTTCTTTAGTAATTTTCCTAATTCCTCTGAATTCTTCTTAACAGATGCAAATGCAATCCCTAAGTGCAAGGGAGGTAAAAACCAAGAGTTTGCTTCAGACCATGTTTTCAAAAGTAAACAAATTAAAATATGTTTAAAGTGCTGAGTACAAATCTAAGTTGTATATATATATATATATATATATATATATATATAAATATAAACTCTTTACAGAAATAGAACAATACAATGAATGAATGGATAGATATATAGACAAATGGATGATAGATAGATAAATTTTGAAGATTTGTCTCATGTAATTATTGAACTGACAATTCCCAGGATATGCAGCCTGCAAGCTGCATACCAGGAGAATTAATGGTTTAGTTCCAGCCTAAAGGCTCATAATCTTGAAGCCCATGAAGAGCTGATGTTTCAGTTTGAGCCCAAATATCTAAAGCCCCAGTACTGAAGACATTCAGGCAGGAATGTCTACTTGACATTGGTCCACATTAGGGAAGGCAATCAGCTTTACTCAGTCTGCCAATTTATATGTTAGACTCATCCAAAAACATCTGTGCAGAAAACAAGAGATAATGTTTGACCTAACATCTGGGTACTCTGTGGCCCAGTCAAGTTGACACAAAAAATGAATTATATCAATGTGTGTTTGTGTGTGTGTGTGTGTGTGCGCGCTCCCCCTTACAAAGTATTTACGTATGTATTTCTTCTATACTACTTCAGCTCCAAGTTATTAGTGTTAGGTGCTTATAAAAGCTTAAAATTGGCCAGGCACAGTGGTGCACACCTGTAACCCCAGTGACTCGAAAGGTTGAGGCATTGAGGCAGGAGGATCACAAGTTGGAGGTCAGTCTGAGAAACCTAGCAAGACGCCGTCTCAAAGTAAAAAAGACTGAAGTATAGCTCAGTGGTAGAGCACCCCTGGGTTCAGTCTTAATTGAAAAAACATCTTAAAATTGATAAAATTTTTATATCAAAATCAAATAACACATTCATAAATTATATTTGTATGTCACTATCACTATGAACCACATTGTGATATAAAACTATAATGCACCAATAAAAGTATAAAAAAATAACTTCAAACATCTAAAAAGTTTCAAAAATAAAAACATTTCAAGAAATATTGCATCTTTTATCCATAATCACTCTTTGCTAGCACTTTGTCCCATTTGCTTTATCACTCATTGGCTTGCTCACTCTCTTTCTCACTATATTTATATTTACATAATTTTTTTAAATGTTTGATATTAAGTTGCATATATCACAGTCCTTTAGCCATAAATACTTCATATGCAGCTCCTGAGAATTTGAATATTCTGTTATAGAACCAAAGTACTTTTAAAACTTCATTAAGTTTATATTTTGTACAACCACTCTCATCTAATTATATTTCAAACTTGTTGATTGATTTGATGGTGTCCTTTTATAGCATTTCCAACCCTTCAGTACAGGATCTAAACTAGGGTCAGGTATTATAATTAGTTAGTGATATCTTTCAATCCATTTAATTTGGAACATTTTCACAGCCTATATTTGTCATTTTGACATTGACATTTCTTTAGAAAACAGTGCTCAACTATTGATTTATAAAAATAGAATACTTTTCATTTTCTGTTTGTCAGATGTTTCCTTATACTTAAGTTGAGGATATACATTTATGATCAGAATACTACATATGTAATTTTGTCTTCTCAATATATCGCATCTGGAAGCAAATGATGTCTGTCTGTCACTCACAGTTAATGCTAATTTTGACCACCTGATTAGAGTATACCACCCTTTTCTTCAACTTTTAATAAATTAAAACTATTTTGATTTTTGTCTTTCTTGCAACTAAAAAGTAGTCTTTGGGGAGATTGCAGTATCTTGATACTTTTCCAAACATTCCTCTAGGTTTATCATCCACTCTTTACTAAAACAGTTGAAAGATATGTATTTTTCAATGATAACACTCCCTCCACATTTACAACTTATTCTTGGCATTCTACTGTGAAAAACTGCCCTAATTTCTGCCATAAGTGTGTGTGTGTTTTGAGTGTGTATAATGAAATACGGGCAATATAGTTAAGTGTATACACATATGACATGTAGAACAAATACAAGAAACTGGTATAGATACACAAATTCTATTTTTCAATGTTTATAATTAATTATTTGTGTTTTCAATTTGCCCCTTTTAGCCTGGTGGACTCTCTTCAAGAAAGGTAGCTCCTGTTTCCTTGTGATTTTCCTCCATCCTTACTTTTTGCATAAAAGATGTTCTAGATTTATCAAATACCTAACCTGCCCCAGCTCTATAAACAGCCATGTCTTTTTTTTTTTTTTTTTTTGCGGTACCGGGGATTGAACCCAGGGGCGTTCTACCTCCGTGCTATGCCCCCGGCCCTATTTTTTATACTTTATTTTGAAACCGGGTCTCACAAAGTTGCGGAGGGCCTCACTAAGGAGAGAGAGAGAGAGAGAGACAGGGAGAGAGAGAGAGAGCTGAGGCTAGCCGCGAACCCGGATACTCCGGTCTCCGCCTCCCAAAGTACTGGGATTACAAGCGTGCGCCACCACGCCCGGCTCAACAGCCATGTCTTTAAGAGTTCATGTTATTAGAGATCAAGACCCTACTCTTCTGTGTATTCCTACCCAGTGGGGCTATACAATTTTTCAAAAATGTTGTACTTAAATTAGCACCAGAAATGTTCAGTTGACCTTCCATGATTCCACACCCATGGATTCAACTAACTATGGATAAAAAGTATTTTTTAAAAATGCTTCTGTATTGAACAGAATTCCTCATGAAGGAAGACCGTGCATGAGTTTCCTTTTCTCCCCATCTTTGCCAACACTTGTTAACATTCACCTCTTTTTTTAATAATAGTCATGCTAAACAGGTGTAAGGTGATATATTATTGTGGTTTTAATCTGTATTTCCTTGATGATCAGACATGCTGAGCATTTGTTTCATGTATCTTTTGGGCATTCATATCCATTTTTCTGAGGAATGCCAATTCAGATCCATTTCCTATTTTTAGTCAGTATTTTTCTTGCTATTGAGATTCTTAGGTCTTTTGGATATTAGACCCTTATCAGATGCATAGTTTGCAAATATTCTTTTACAATTTGTGAGTTGTCTCTTCATTATGTTAATTAATTTTTTCCTTCATTGTGGAGGAGCTTTTAGTTTGATGCAGTCTTATTTGTCTATATTTTTCTTTGGTTGCCTGGATTTTCAGAGTCCTATTCAAGAAATCATTGCCCAGAATAGTGTCATGGAGATTCTGCATACATTTGATTCTACTAGCTTTATACTTTGAGGTCTGTCATTTAAGTATATTATCCATTCTGTGTTGAGCTTTGTACATGAAGTAAGAAAAGGGTCCAATTTTACTCTTAGGCATGTTGATATCCAGTGTTCCCAACACTAAGAAACTGTTCTTTCCCTATTATGAGTTCTTGGCACATTTGTTAAAAATGTATTAACCACAGATACTTGGGTTTATTTCTGAAATTTCCATCTTTTTTCACTGGTTGTTTTGTCTGTTTTTATGCAGTGCCATGCTGTTTTGATTATAGTCACTTTAAAATATATGCTGCAGTCAGAGAAGGTGATAAGCTAGTTTTGTTCTTTCTGCTCAAGTCTGCTTTGGCTATAAATGGTCTTTTCTGGTTCCATACAAATTTTAGAATTTTGCCTCTATTTCTGTAAAAATAACATTGTAATTTTGATAGATATTGCATCAGTAGACTGCTTTCAGTAGTATGAATATTTTAACAATATGGATTCTTCCTATCTATGAACATAAGATATCTTTCTATCTATTTGTGTTCTCTTCAATTTCATTCAACAGTTCTTTTATATTTTCAGTACACATATCTTTTACCTCCTTGGCTAAAATCACTCCTAGTCAATTTATTTGTGGTATTGTCAGTGGGATTGTTTTATTGGTTTATTTTGGGTACTTTGTTGTTATAGTATAGAAATACTGATTTTCATATGTTGACATTGTAACTTGCAACCTTACTGAATTTGTATATCAACTCTAAATTTTTTGGTGGACTCTTAATAAGATATATGATAATATTATATGATATATAATTGTATATACCATATTATATATGATAATGTTGACAACAAACATAGACAATTTCACTTCCTCATTTATTTATTTATTTTCCTTGACTAACTGCTAAGTCTAGACTTCTAGTACCATAGTGAATAGAAGTAGTGAGAGTGGACATCCTTGTCTTATTACTGACCCTAAAGGACAAGATTTAAAACTCTTTACCACTGAGGATGTCGCTTGCTATGGGGCTGTCACATATGGTCTTTATTGTGTTGAGGTATACTACTTCAATACCTATTTTGTTGATAGTTTTTTTTAATCATGAAGTAATGTTGAATTTTGTCAATTTTGTGTTTCATAGTAAATTTCTTCCTAATTACTTTCTAATGCTATTACACCCAATTTTCATCCCCTTGACCTTAAATAATTTTCATCATCATTCTACCAAGTTGTTCTTATTAAGCTTCACAATTTCCATAATAGCACTTATTAAGTGTAACAATTTGTACAATAGCAAATCAATTGGACAATAATTAATGATCCCTCACTGATCATACTTCTCAAACTCACAACTGCCTTCATTAAAAATCACCTTACACATTTGATGTGTTTCTACCAAGAGAATCTATTAATCTCCCAATTTTGATACCTTATAAAGAGCTGTTTAATTTTTCTAGGTTTAACTGTAAAACGTTGGAGTCACTGATTTTTTTATTTAAGTCCTTAGATCCATTTTCATACACGCACACAAAAAAACCCAGGTCTTTATATATGCATAGTGAATTATACAGTGAGCAACATATACTATTTCCTCACCATGGAGCTTCCAATATTGAAAACTCTGCATATGAATTTCTAGGAATAGTATGTTGTATGTTTCTAGAAGTTCATCAGTTTCTTCCAAATTATTTAATTTGTTGGTGTGTGGCTTTTCATAGTAATCTTTTTATGATCATTTGTATTATTTGATCATTTGTATTTTATCACTTATATCTCCTCTTTTATTTCTGATTTTGTTTATGGAATCTTCTGCAATGTGTGTGTGTGTGTGTGTGTGTGTGTGTGTGTGTGTGTGTGTTACTGGGTATTTAACCCAGGGACATTCTACCTCTCAGCTACACCCCCAACCCTTTTTATTTTGAAACAGGTTCTGTTATAGTGCACTGGCCTTGAATCTGCAATCCTCAGTCTCAGCCTCTAAAGTACTGGGATTACAAGCATGCATCACCATGCACTGCAAAATTTTCTGGTTTTTTTTTCTATTAGTCTAGTTTAGGGTTTATCAATTTTGTTAACCTTTTCCAAAACAGTTTGCTGTTGTTCCTGGACATCGAATCCACAGTGTATTCTACATACAAGCTTAATTTCGAACCCTTTTATTTTTGTTCTTTATGTTTTATTGGTGCATTGTAATTATACATCATACTGAGGTATAGAGTGATAGGAACTACATGTGCACGCACAACCTACACAACCTCTTAGGCATTTCCATCTGGGTCCCACCCTTCTAATAATTATTAAATATTTTCCCCCAAATTTAAATACATGTCTGTTTAAAATACTATATTTTGAGTTACATTTCATTGCATACATTTTCTTTATATTATTTTTAATAATATCTGATTGACATCAAAGTCATTTTGTCTAATTCCAACCCAAAACTCTTGGCATTTAAGATCATATTTTAAAAATTACACTGAACTAATTATTAGAATGGTTAGTGTGAAAATATTTTACAAGACTGATATATTTTTTAATCTTTATTTAGTTAAAGATATGTTTAATATTATGACTGAGAAATAAATTTAGATCAACCTAGCTATAAATTGAGCTATTATATTTCAGATTTTTAAGACAGTTGATGGGTCTGATGTGCATACTGCATTTTAAAATGCTTGTTTACTCTTGAACTAACAGAAACTTAAATCTTCAGAGATTTCAGTTTAATATTCTCATTGCATAGCTGCCTACATAGTTTGTCTTCAGTAAACAATAATGACATATTTGAATTAACTTTTTCTACCTTCACTAACAGAATTGTGTATGTAGCAGTGTTCTCATGAATATATATATTAGATCCAAGGTCTCCAAAGGCCCCTGTTTGCCTAGTGAGACCCCTTCATGTGAGATGGCTCCTATTCCTCTTAACTTGTAAGAGAAAAAGAGCCTTAAATAGTGTTTAATTACATAAAACATTTTCAATGTTTGAGCCTATTTTTCCTACTAATGGCACTAGCACTGGTCGTGCATTATTAACAAGTGTATATAATATTTGCTGCATCAGAAAAATCCAAGGATGTATACAATACTTGCCAAATGATTAATGAAGATAAACACTATTGAAGTTCAGCAAAGGACATTTCTTGTGAGCTAAATGACAGAGTAGGTCAACTCTGGGAAGACCATAGGAGAAAAATTTAGAGAAATAGATACAGAAAAAATCTAAGCAACAGATTTTATCCACAAAAGCCAAAGTCAGGACTGTGAGGCCCCAGTATAAAATTTCAAATCTCATCTTCTAGATATAGAGTAGTAATTTCAAGTAATTAATATGTTCATGCAATTTACAGTGAACTATAATATCAGTAAACCAGTTAAGAATTAGTTGAAACAGTTATGAAATGTGAACTTTCTGAAATCAGGGTATGTACTAAATTCTCATTACAGTCATAATACAGACTTTATTCTTATTTTGCATTTACAGTAAAAGTACAATCTTACTGCATTTGTAAAAAGATTGTTAATCAAAACCCATTTTCTTTCAGTGCAGTTATTTATATTAGATGGACACTGAGACCTTAGTTCTGTTTCTTTAAAAAGGTCTTAACCACCAGATAAAATCTATTAAGGAAAATTCCACTTATATTGGATACCATGTTGCCTCTTCAAGATTGCTAAAGTGCAAAAAATATAAAATTCTCTGTACAGTAATTTTAACTAAGGAGAAATTCTCAGATTGGATAAAGTAACAAAGTAACTTCTTATCATTTCTGGACTTTGAACAAAGGACAAAAAGTTAATTGACTAAAATGATAGAGTTTACCTTTGGTATGAAAGCACATTAACCTGTAAAGTCATCCTATTTCATTGAAAATAAGTGATTTTACCTCTTCCTTTTCACTGCAGAACGTATTTTTGGGAAAGAACATCATCAAACTATAAATTGTGAAGTTTAACAAAATTCATTAATAATAGTTCAATCAATATACTTTTATGACATTCACCCAAATATGGCAGGCACACAAACATGTATGATTATTTTAGACCTATTGGGAAATCATTAGAAGCATTCACTCATACCTTCTTTCTGATCTACTCTAATCTGGGAAGGATAGAAATTTGATTCAATGTATGATAAGCAGTAAGAGGACATGAGTTAAGAAGCTACAAGTCCATAATGTTTACAACATATTAAGATCATGAAACCAGAAAAATTTTTAGACTACATATGTAAGCATAGTTTTCTGAATAAAGAGCAACTTTATTTAAAAGCATATTTCAATCCACCTAATGCACATTAGAAATGTAAAGATGGCCGGGCATGGTGACGCACACTTGTAATCCCAGTACTTGGGAGACTGAGACGGAGGATCCGGGTTCGCGGCCAGCCTCAGCTACTTAGTGAGGCCCTCTGTAACTTAGAGAGACCCTCTTTCAAAATAAAGAATAAAAAAAAATAGGGCTGGGGGTGTAGCTCGGAGGTAGAATGCCCCTGTGTTCAATCCCCAGTACTGCAAAAAAAAAAAAAAGAAATGTAAAGATGGCTGTGTTATAAAACTCATGCAGCTTTAAGTTAAAAAATAAAATATATACAACTGAATTTTGCCTAATTAATGTATAAGCCACATTCCAAGATTATAGTTGCTATAAGGTTTGATAACAATATTTCATTTTAATTATCTGAAAGTTATGATGACTCAAAGAAGTATATGGTAAAAGAGAGAAAGAGAGCTAGAAAGCTAGGGAGAGAGAGAGAGAGAAAGAGAGAGAGAGAATGCTTACCAGAGATCAGCCCATTACTTTGGTCATTTTCAAGCTGTTTGATCTTAAGTGTGTCACTTAACTTACATGAGCTTAAGTTATTAGTTATTAACCCATATGAGCCTAAGTTATTAGTACGAAAACAGTAAAACATTCTTTTATATGGCCCAGGAATGTATTTCATGGAGAAAGAGATACCTTTTTCTAACTTATCCAAGCGCACTACATAGCGTAGGGGCAGCACTATTCTGTGCTACCTACACCCACCTCAAACTGGAGAGATGGGCTCCTCTGTAACTGCATTTATGGAATTCTGCACACAGCAGTGTAACTGCCTGGAAATACAGGGCATTTTTCTTATCGTGTGATAGTCTAAGCATGATGGTTCTTATTTCTGCTACATCTTACTATGATCCCTGGCACAGTATAAATTCCTTTATTATCTTTTGGATTATTATTGAACGAGTGTCCCATGAGGCAAAATTAGTTTACAGCATTCTCAACATTGAACATTACACAGGTGTGTATACTTATGGACTTCAGGACTTTTATGTTAATAACAAGATCTTTGTTCTACCATATAAATTATATAACTCAGAAAAAAGACCCTTAATTCACTCTAAATCCCATCCTCAAATGGATTGTTTTTCTACTATGTTTTGCTAGTCTGGATGCCTTAAGCATTGTGATGTTTTCCACTGCCAGAGACAATAAAATATAAAAGCTTGTAGGAGTGTGTTTTAATTAGTTTATCTGACTAAACAAAACAAGAGCCCCTGGACTGGGAAAGGGAAGAGAAAGATTCTGATATGTGGTAGAGTCTGCATCCACTCACAATCATTCTATTTCACTTTAAGCTTCGTGTGACTTTGAGTTAGATATTTCACTCCCATTTTACAATTGACACAACTGAGAATCAGAGAACTTAAACAAGTTCTTGGTAAGATTCACTTATAAATGCCAGAACTCAAAGTCCAGTACGCATACTGTAGATTAATTTGCGTGGATAATATTTTAGTTACACTGATTATGCCTTCACAATGATGAAGTGTTTTGTTTACTTGGCAATTTCAGCTAATTATCTCAATACTTTTTTCACATAATGAAAAATGACTAATTTGATTGATTGTATTTTCCCTAATAAGGTGCTCTTTTTCTTTCACTTAACTGAATGTATTATCATTTTTGTATAGTCCAGAACCAGTCTCTAATTTTCCATTGAATGCAGCTGCATGAAGTAAATTACCAAGATGCATTCAAACATAGGATAATTTTCATTATCAGTTACCACCAAGCATATATATATTTATTTATGTACTGGGAATTGAACCCAAAGGCTTCTACTTCTGCCATACAATCCAGCCCAATTTTATTTTTTATTTTGAAACAGGGTTTCACTAAGTTGCTGAGGGCCTTACTAAATTGCTGGGGCTAGTCTCAAACCTGTGTTCCTCTTGTCTCAACTTCCAAAGTACTGGGATTACAGGCATGTGCCACCACATCCAGCTCACCCAAATTTTTTAATGAACATAATTATTTTCCCTTTCTTCTAGAGAATATTTGAATTTGTGTTGTTTAAAAATTGCTCTTTGCTTCAAAATCCCTTTCAAATACTGCTATTTTTCTTGGATTTAAAAAAAATTTCACCAGATGGGTGGGAGTGGTGGCATACCTATATAATCCCAGTACTTGGGTGGCCGAGACAGGAGGATCACAATTTCAAGGCCAACCTCAGTAATTTAGTAATACACTCAGCAGCTTAGCAAGACTCTGTTTCAAAATTTAAAACATAAAATAAAGAAATGTGGAAAGTGTAGTTCAATAAAAGTGTGAAGGGTAGAATACCCTGGACTTAAATCTCCAGAACCAAAAAAAGAGAGAAAGAAAGAAAAAAAATTCACAGAATATTCTCAGCAAACTTATATAATATTTATTCCTTTAACAATCTATTTAATGTTTTAATATTAAATCATGCCCAAAATATATAGTTCATAAAACAAAGACATTAAATCATTCCAAATGATTAAAATATATCTGTCTTACATACAGGCCTTTATGACTTAATATACACAAAGAAAATTAATGATGACTATTTAGGCCTCTCTCTAGAAATGTCTATGGAAATATTATATGTTTAATCTATGTGTATGTGTTTATATTTTGCTTTTAGTAAAGTCAGAGTCATATCATAGTCTTGGTTAGGGGTAAGAAATTTTCTTCCTCAAAAATAGTAAATAGGAGCTGGGCGTGGTGGCGCACATTTGTAATCCCAGTACTTGGCTGGGCGTGGTGGCGCACATTTGTAATCCCAGTACTTGGGAAGCTGAGATTGGAGGATCCAGGTTCACAGCCAGCTTCAGCTACTTAATGAGGCCTCTGCAACTTAGTGAGACCCTATTTCCAAATAAAGAATAAAAAATAGGGCTGGGGGTATAGCTCGAAGGTAGAATCCTCCTGGGTTCAATCCCCAGTACTGCAAAAAAAAAAAAAAATAGTAAATAGGATTTTGGATACACACCGGGGCAATATTCAAACTTATGCTATTTTTATCAAATATGGGATTTTTACCCATTATTTTAATTAAATATCCAGCCATGCAAATTATTTGTGTCATGTTTTTCAAATTTAACATTTAAATAAATTCTGCAGTTACATAAAACTATAGGAAGTAATTCTAAGCCAAGCATTTCATGGTTTCTTAATATGTTTTTGAGCAATGAATGCTATATTCTCCTATTTCTAATAAAGATATATATTTGTAGATAGAGCTGTAAATATTGATATAAGTATAGATATGCAGCTATAGATACACATATCATTAGTAATCCTGTAAATATTTCAACTAACTGAAATCATTATCACCTAAAGATATTTTCAAACATATATATTTTCTGCATCTATTGAGATGATCATGTGATTTTTTATTTTTGTCCTTTGTTCTATTGTTGTGGTAGATTATATTTATTGATTTGAGTATGTTGAACCAGCCTTGCATTCCTGGAATGAAGCCAATAGTACATGGTGTACTATTTTCTTGATGTAGTTTTGAATGTGAATTGCCAGTATCTTCTTAAGAATTTTTGCATCTGTGTTCATCAGTAATATTGGTCTGTAATTCTATTTTCTTGATGTATCTTTATTCAATTTTGGGATTAAGGTTATGCTTTGTAGAATGAGTTTTTAGTATTCCATCTTTTTCTACTTCATGGAATAATTTGCAAAGCATTGGGCTTAATTATTCCGTAAAGGTCTTGTAGAATTCAGCTGGGAATCCATCTGGACCTGGACTTTTCTTTGATTAAAGATTTTTTATTGTTGTTTCAATCTCTTCACTTCCTCTTGGTCTGTTTAGGTTTTCTCTATCCTCTTGGTTCAATTTAGGTAGGTTTCAGGTGTCTAGAAATTTGTCACTCTACCCAAAGTGATCTATAGATTCAAAGCAATCCTTATTAAAATGCCAATGTCATTCTTCCCAGATCTAAATAAATCATTCCTAAAATTCATATAGAAAAACAAAAGACCCAGAATAGCCAAAGCAATTATCAGCAATAAGAATCATGCTGAAGGCATCACAATACCTGATTTCAAATTATACTACAGAGCAATAACATTACAAATAGTATGGCATTGGTACCAAAACAGACACATAGATCAATGGAAAATAATAAAAAATTCAGAAACAAATCCTCATATTTATAGTCAGTTGATTTTTTATAAAGGTGCCAAAAGCATATGCTGGAGAAAATATAGCCTTTTCTCCAAAATGATTTGGGAAAACTGGTTATCCATATGTAGAAGAATGGAATTAAACCCCAACTTCTCACCATGCACATGTGTCAACTCAAGATGAATCAAAGACCTAGAGATTAGACTAAAAGCTTTGCAATTACTATAAAAGGGCATAGGACCAACACTCCAACATATGGGTACTAGTAAAAACTTAATAAGACCCCAAAAGCTCAGGAAATTAAAATAAGAATGAATAAATGGGATGATATAGGGAAGTGAGGAGGGGGGATAGAGACATCATGAAGATAACAATTTAAATAATGTTATGTAAATATATGAAATTATAAATATAAATTTCAATGATATGTATAGGGAAGGAAGGGGGGTTGGATCTGAAGGGAAATGTACCACGTTTTCTGTTTATGTATATTCCTATCAGTCTATACCTCGATGTATAATTAAAATTCACCAATAAAAGTATAAAAATAAAATAGAAGTTTATTAAAAACATATTTTTCTTAGCCGGGCGTGGTGGCGCATGCTTGTAATCCCAGTACTTTGGGAGGTGGAGACCGGAGGATCCGGGTTCGCGGCCAGCCTCAGCTCGCTTTCTCTCTCTCTCTCTCTCTCTCTCTCTCTCTCTCTCTGTCTCTCTCTCTCTCCCCTTAGTGAGGCCCTC
>PVJS01054445.1:0-12957 GCA_004027185.1 Glis glis | reverse complement strand
CCCAGTACCAAAAAAAAAAAAAAAAAAGGGAAATGAACAGCCGGGCACGGTGGTGCACGCTTATAATCCCAGTACTTGGGAGGCTGAGACAGGAGGATCACAGGTTTGAAGCCAGCCTCAGCAACTTAGCAAGACCCTGTTTCCAAACAAGAAATAAAATAGATCTGGAGGTGTAGCTTGAAGGTAGAAGGCCCCTGGGTTCTATCCCCAGTAACACACAAAAAAAGGGGGGGGATGAACAAACAGGTTTAGAAAGAGGCCAGGTGAGGAAAGCCAGGATTCCAGGTCCCTCCCTCGGACCCCTCTCCCCATCACTGAGTGACAGCTGAAGGGCCGTCCCCCTGGAGGGGGCCCACCTGCAGCTCTGTTCTGCGTGCTTCACAGGGATCAACTCATTTAATCTTCACAGCAACCCTAAGAGATAGAGATACTGTCATTAGTCCCTTTTACAGAGGAAGGCACGTCACACAGCAGGTGGCTCTCCAGAGGTCTCTAGTGGGTGACAGGGGAGCAGGATTAGCTCCCCACCTGCCCAGCCCAGGAACTAATCCCAGTAGTACTTGGGAAGCTGAGACAGGAAGATCAAAGGCCAGCCTCAGCAACTTAGTGAGACCCTCAGCAACTTAGCGAGATCCTGTTTCCAAATAAAAAGGGCCAGGGTGTAGGTTGGAGGTAGAATGGCCCTGGGTTTAATCCCCAGGACCAAAAAGAAAAACAAAAAACAAATGAGGACTTTATGGTGAGCCCTCATTCAGTGTGACTGGTGTCCCGATAAGGAGAAATTTGGACACACAAAGAGCCACCGCGTGTGCATAAGGACAGAGGAGAGGCCAGATGAGAACACAGCCAGAAGGCAGCCTCATGCAAACCTGGAAGACTGGCCTCAGGAAACCAGACCTACACCCACCGTGATCTGAGCTGGGCGTGGTGGCGCACGCCTGTGATTCCAGGACTTGGGAGGCTGAGACAGGAGGATTGCAGGTTCGAGGACAGCCTCAGCAAGTAGTGAAACTCTCATCAACCTAGCAAGACCCTGTTTCAAAATAAAAGTTTAAAAATAGGTCGGGGGTGGAGCTCAGAGGTAGAATGCAGAAGGAAGGAAGGAAGGAAGGAGAAGGGGAAGGGAAAAAGGGAAAGGAAAGGAAAGGAAAGGAAAGGAAAGGAGGAAAGGAAAGGAAAGGAAAGGAAAGGAAAGGAAAATCTGTTGTATAAGCTGCCCACCCATGGTGTCTGTCATGGCAGCCCTGGCTGGCTAAGACACTGCCAAAAATGTACCAAAAATGTAGCTATTTGGCAGAAATACCAGACAAACCCAATCTGAGGGCCATTCTGCAAAGTAATTTGTCAAAAGCGTGGAGGGTCTGAAAAAGAAAACAGCATCCCAGGTTGAAGGAGGTGGAAGAGACCCCTGGTCCTGAGTCTGGTCCCTGACTAGGAAAAACCTTGTCTCCTTTGTTGTACAGTCATTTTCCGGAGAACTGCTGAGGGCTGAGTTAGATTTGTAGATTTGAATTTCATTAGTTTATTCCTGTGGGAAGTACGAAGAAAATGTAAATTTGGCCATTGGTAAATATGATATGATGCATACCATTTTGTATTTATTTGTTCCAAGTGTCTTTTTGTAAGAGGAGAATAAACAATAAGGAATCACTGAAAAAAAATTGTAGGTTTGACAACAGTGTTGATTCCCTGGTTTTGATCATTTTCCTGTGGTTAGTTGCTTTATTTTGGGAAAGATATACTAAAGTAATCAGGGGTAAAGAGGAAACAATTGTGCCTGCAAACAACTCTCAAATGGCACGAAAGAAACTCTGTGTGTGTGTGTGTGTGTGTGTGTGTGTACATACACAGAAAGAGCTAGAACAAATGTAGAATGTTAACAGTCAACATCTGAGGAATCTGGGAGAAAGCTAGCTGGGAATTCTTTTCTGTAAGCTTGAAAAGCCTGAAATTATTTCTAAGGAAAAAGTTTAAAACCCCCACACTGACTTTCCAGAGAAGCCCACTTCGCTAGCTGCTCCCCACCTGGGGCCTCACCCCTCCCCCAGGTTTTCTCCAGCAATCCCCCCTCTTGAAGTCCCCTCTTCTAGACATCTGTCCATCGGCTCACCCCAAACTCCCTCTGCCAACATACCATATCCCACCGCACGTCCCTGTGCCCACTGGCTCCCCCCAGCCCTATTAGGGCCGGATTCCTCCAGAAACACTTCCAGGACCCCACACTGCCCCGGCTCCAGGTCAGTACCTCTCCGCACTGTGCTCTCAGAGCCGCCAAGCTCTGCCAGCTGGGCCCAGGTCACAGGAGGTGCCCATCACTGCCACATATAATTTAGCACACTTGCGATTGGTCTCTTTCGGTTTCCTATCTACCCTGAGAGTAAACATTATCATCTGTAATTTTCAGAGGGGAAGCACGAAGCTCAGAAAAAAGGATGCATGGGGGTGGGGGTCACAGGTAGAAAGCTGAAGGGACCGGCCCGCCACGGGCTATAACCACCAAGCCACACGCTCACCCAACTTCTAATGACCCACGTTTCCTGGCACTTGCTGAGCCCAGACTCTCCACTGGGCCCGGGGCTGATTGCTTGCATGAATTGGTGCCCTGAAAGGGTGACGGTGACATCCCTCAAAGGATGGGGACAGTGCAGCGAGCTGACATGCAAGGCCCTGGATCTGAGCCTGGCACGCAGTACACACTGCACGTGATCAGCCATTCTTGTGGTTGTTGTTACTAGACTTCATTTCTTAGAACTGTTCTAGATTAGCAGAAAAGCTGAGAAGATGGTACAGAGATTTCCCATAGACACCCCACGCCCAGTTTCCCCTGTAATTAACATCTTTCATTAATACGGTACATTCATTACAATTAATGAACCCCGCTGGACCTGTTATTAGTAACTAAGTCCATTTCCTTAGCTTCCCAATATCCTTTTGCCGTTTCATGATTCCATCCAGTTATCTGTTATTTTCTATTAAGGTCAAACACCAGCCGGGTGTGGTGACACATGCTTGTAATCCCGGTACTTGGGAGCTGAGACTGGAGGATCCGGGTTTGCAGCCAGCGTCAGCTACTTAGTGAGGCCCTCCGCAACTTAGTGAGACCCAGCTTCAAAATAAAAGAATAAAAACTAGGGCTGGGGATGTAGCTCAGAGGTAGAATGCCCCTGGGTTGAATCCCCAGTACCGCAAAAAAAAAAAAAAAGGTTGAATACCCTTAACCCAAAATGCTTGGAATGAGAAGTATTTCGGGTTTCAGATTTGGGGGGGGGGATGTAGATCTGGGAATATTTGCATATTTATACTGAGATATCCAGGGGATGGGACCCAAGACTAAACATGAAATTCACTTATGTTCTGTTATACAGATCTCAAATACATAGCCCGGAGGTGACTTTGTACAATATTTTCAGTGCGCCTGTTTGGACTGCAACCCATCATAGGAGGTCAGGTGTAGAATTTTCCACTTGTACCATCATATCAGCATTGAAAAGGTTTCAAGTTTTGGAGCATTTGGGATTTGGGATTTTTCAGATTAAGGATGCTCAACCTATAACAGCCATCAATGAACTGGCTTAATCCCAGAGAGCCTGTGAGGTCCTTCTAGGCAGATTTCTTACCCATGGCCCCCATCTACCGCGAGCTTTTAGGGCATCGCCCTCTCTGTGGGGAGGAAACTAACCTGGGCCTTCAGTTTCCAGAGGCCCCAAGCCCCAGGGCAGGCGGAAGGCCCCAGAGAAGAAGGGGATGGCCAGGGGGTTAGGAGAGAACCAGGCAGAGGACCTGAGGCCTTCAGGGCCACCCCTAGCCATGAATCCTATTGCACAACCCACCTGAAGTATCATCTTTGCTAGAAAGTTCCGTCCTTCCCCCCTGAGCAGCCACAGCCACTCTGCTGAGCAACATCGACCCCCAGCTGTGGGGCAGAAAGCCAGGGTGCGGAGGCAAGGAAACGCTTCTGAACAGCCCCTCAGGGCCCAGGCTGGCAGAGTGCCTACCTCTGCTTTGAGGCAGGAATTTCACCACAGCCCCTGGAGGCCAGGTGGGCGCTCCCCCCAGGTGCGCCCCCTTGGTCCTTATGGGCTGCCATTTGCCGACCTCCCCATATAAGTCCAGGCCAGTAAGGGTATTGCGGGTGTCTCTGGTGGCAGGAGTCTCTACCATGGGCTGGGGTTCCTGTGTCATCTTGCTACGGCTGGTGGCAGCCACCCTGGGGTTGGGTCACTGGACGCACCCTGAGCCTGACCTCCCGCACAGCTATGACTGTGGGGTTCGGGGCATGCAGCTGTCGGTGACCCCCAGGCCAGGCCAGACTATCCGCTTCAAGGTGCTGGGTGAGTGTCAGAAGGCCCCGGTCCCCATCTCCCCAGGCCGCTGCAACTAGGACACCTGGAACGGGAGCAAGAAGAGTAGAGGCCTCCCTCCCACCACCGGTGGCCAGCCCCCCAGCACCACATAAAGCTGGGGGAGGAGGAGAGCTGCCAGGCTCCGTCTCCCCAGTCACCATGTCGCTGTGCACGGGGATCACCGGGCCTCTCATTGAGAGGGAGGCTCTGATTCAGGAGGCCGGGGCAGGACCCAGCCTCTGCATTTCTCTGCATAGCTAGCTGGTATAGTCTGGTATGGAGAAAGGGGCGCATGTTTGGAACGGGGATTCGAATCTGCAGCTTCTAAGCTGTGTGCTCTTGGGCAGCTGCATGACCCCTCTGAGCCTCACCTGCAAGGTGGGAAAGATGGCCCCAAGCTTGCCCCGTGTGCTGAGGGCGTGCCCACCCCCGAAGATTCCCTGGCTGTTTGGGCTAACAAGGTAGGTGAACACCTAGCAGGTGTCCCCAAGTGTCTGCAACAGCCAGTTAACCTGACAAACAAGCTCAGTTCTTTCTACAAAACCCAATGCTAAATCCCCATTCCGTCCTCAATGTGGGTGCCCGAGAACGCTTACCCGCCCTGGGCCCCCAGCTGTCTTGTTCATGGAAGGTGGATAACTGAGCTCGAAGGAGATGTGAGCTTACCCACTTGCCACCTGAGGTCCTAGTGGTCCTTTGTGCCTGCCTGCTGCTGTGTGCTGTCACCAGGGAGCCCCAGCAAGAAAGGTCCCAAGACCACCCATCCCCCTACAGATGTGGGAGTCAGGCCCACAGGGGAGGCTTGCCCAGGACCACACAGCAAGCTGGTAGCACGGCAGAGGCGGAACAGGGTCTCCTGCCTCCTGCATGGAGTGTTCTCGGAGGACCCCAGCAGCCTCTTGCTTCACCCTGCAGCACCTGACACCCCACCCTCCCTCTGTGCCCTCTCCCCACCCCAGATGAATTTGGGAACCGGTTTGAAGTGGAAAACTGCTCCGTCTGCTACCACTGGGTCACCTCTGAGCCCCAGGGGCCGGCGGTCCTCTCGGTTTATTACAGAGGTTGTCACGTGCTGGAGAAGGTAGGGACAGGAGCCAGCTGGTCCTAATGTGGCCTCTCGTGGACCAGGGAAGCCTGGATCACATGCCTGTCAGCGAGTCAGTGGGTGGGAAGGTTAAGTCCTGGACGCAGGCCCTTCCTGGGACCCGTGACAGCCAGCTGACCTCCAGCCAACCCCTCCCCTGCCTGGGGTGCCAGGTGGCCTCACCAGCTGCTCTCTGGTATCCTCTCACCTGCAGGACAGGCGGTACCACCTGAGGGTGTTCATAGAAGCTCTGCTGCCCGATGGTCATGTGGATGTAGGACAAGAGGTCGCTCTGATCTGTCCCAAACCAGACCACACCTGGACCCAGGACTCCCACCTGTCGCCACCCACCACACCCTCACCTCCTACGCCTCATACTCTTCCCTTCCTCCCCGCCTCCAGCCATGCTTCCCCCAGCTCTGGCCACGTCTCTCCCACCCCCTTATCCCCAGAGCACAGCTTTTCCCATCTGACTCCTGCTTCACCATCCTGGAGTCCTGCACCTGCCAGCTCTGCCCTGACTCAGCCCCAGGCGGGCACCATGAAACCCTGGGACATGGACGAGCCCGATTACGTGGGTACGTCGGACTTTTCCATGTGTGCACACCCTCTGTGTCTGGCCTTCTGGAGTATGGGATGGCTCTAAGAAGCCACTCTCCTCATTGCTCTGTCACCCAACCCTAGGTACCCATCTGCCCCAGGAGCAGTGTCGGGTGGCCTCTGGGCACATCCCCTGCGTGGTGAGAGGCAGTTCCAAGGAAGCCTGTCAGCAGGCCGGCTGCTGCTATGACAATACCAGAGAGATGCCCTGTTACTATGGCAACACAGGTACCACCTCCCGCACCTAGCCCCGTCCAGGTCCCCTGGATCTTGACGCAGCAGGAGAGGTGCCTCTCCGTCTGGCTGCATGGCCTCACATCCAGGGAGGAGAACTCCCATGGGGGACCACACGTCCCAGCCTGCCTTCTAAGTTGTCCCAGAAATTGTTAGCAAAGCTACCTTTACATGTGCCCTGACCTTTAGATCCAAAACATCCCAGTTTGGATGATAAATCATATAATGACCCAACTTCAACCCTTTTGTTCCATGGGTGAGAAAGTCAGTCCCTAGCGGGTTTGCTCAGGCCGACGCTGACCTAAGTGGGGACGAGAAGGAATGGGGGTTTCTGTGCTTATTGCCCAGCCCCCATCTGTCTGCTGGGCGGACGCTAGGTTCCAAGGCTCTCATCTGCCTCTCTCGGATCTGCCTTGCAGTCACCATGCAGTGTTTCAGAAGCGGCTACTTCATCCTGGTGGTGTCCCAAGAAGCAGCCTTGGCACACAGGATCACGCTGCCCAACGTCCGCCTGGCCTACGCCCCCGTCCGCTGTCCCCCGACCCAGGCGACGGGCGCTTTCGTGGTCTTCCATGTCCCCCTCACCCACTGTGGCACCACAATTCAGGTAGGCGGGGGCACACGGGCTGGTGCTGAGCCGCTCCCCTGTCCATGCCCGGGAGGGCCTCACCCCGCTCTGCCCCTCCGCAGGCGGCTGGCAACCAGCTCATCTATGAGAACCAGCTGGTGTCTGATGTCGATGTCCAGAAGGGTACTCGGGGTTCCATCACTCGGGACAGCAGCTTCCGGTGAGGGGGAGCCCTCCCCAGACGGGCCAGGCTGTGGGCTTGGGTGCGAGGGAGCAGAGGAGAACCTGCGGAGGCTGTGGAGACAGCTGGGTCAAATCCAAGCTCGGCTTTCACCTGGCCGTGTGACCTTAGCCACTTCCTCTTCCAGCCTCCCCTGCAAGGCAGGGCAGTGTCCCTCTCTCAGAGCTCATGTGAGCGTCATCTCTGTCCATGCCTGGCACATGGGGCCCGGACGCCCAGGAGAGTCCTGTCTTTATCCCTCCAAGAACTGAGCGCAAGCAGCTGAGAGTGTCCCCTCTGGGCCCCACAAAGGGGAAGGGGCCGAGACTGTTACCATCTGCTGATCTCAGGTTACAAAGCCACAGATAAGGCCTCAGATACCCTGGGCTGAAGCTCTCAGGATGTGGTGGAGGACAGAGCTGGGGGAGAGCCCATGGAAGGAGCCATGCCGGCCCAGGTGGTACAACATCCCCGGTGTCCAAGATGTCAGGAGGGGTGACCCGAGAAGGGACTCTGCCCTCCTCACACCGGGCTTTGGACCTCCACGGCTACTGTGTGACCAGGGCCACTCTACCTAGCCTCAGCCTGTTTCCCCGGCCAGAGAGCTGATACACTAAGGAGGGGTTGTAGGAATCCTGTGCCTGGCACCGCGTGGATGCCCAGGCACCCCTTCTCCCCACCCTACCTGCCATGAGGGTTGGAGGGCGAGGGACTAGTGTCAGGGTCCAAGCATCTTTTGCTTTAAAACAGAGCATGTATGACCCAATGGGGGCGGGGGGGGGGGACTAGCCCATGTTCTTTTTTTTTTTGTGGTACTAGGAATTGAACCCAGAGGCATTCTACCTCCGAGCTACACCCCCACACCAATTTTTTCCTATTTGGAACAGGGTCTCACTATGTTGCTGAGAGCCTCACTAAATTGCTGAGGCTGTCCTCGAACCTGCAATCCTCCTGTCTCAGCCTCCCAACTACTAGGATTACAAGCCTGTGCCACCATGCCCGGCTCCATATTGTGCTTTAGACCCTTGGACTTCAGAGCCTCGGGAGGAAGCCAGAATTCAGCACAGCCGCCCAGGGATTCCTAGAGGGCGTAGAAGGAAGAGGGAAACAGCTGTAGCCGGTCAGGACAAGCAGGATCCCCTGGGACACACGCAGTAAAGGGCAAGAGGCCTTCAGAACAGGGTGGGAGCGCCACGGCTACATAGCTCCTGATGGGTGCCAGACCTCCTCCGTGCGTGGTGCGGGCCCAGTAGGAGTGTGGATGAGCAGCCAGTGAGGCACTCAGACTAGCGAGGGAGACACCAGACCCCGTGGCAGGCCAACAACAACCGCAAAGACAGGACGCAGAGGCACTGTCTTAGGGCCTTGCACAATCCTCAGCAGAGCCCCCAGAGGAAGGAAACTGAGGCTTAGGTTGAACGACTTGCTCATGCTCCTGCCACCTGGAGAATACCAAGATGCGTGAACGTGGATGCTCACGTTGTCTCAGGAGATCTGGGTGGGAGGTAGCTTTGGAACTGTCAGGATGGCGACAGAGGGCTAATGTGAGCCCTGCAAGGTCAGGAACATGGCTAACATGTGTCCACCGAGGCTGGATGCATAGGAGGCACCCCCAAAACACCTGCTGAGTAAATGGTTAAAGGAAACAGCAGCAGTAGATGAGATTAGTGGGGAGTGTGTACGTGCAGAGAAGAATCCAGGGTAGGCGACATTTAAGAAACAGCCAGGCGTGGTGGCACATGCCTGCAATCCCAGCACTTGGGAGGCTGAGACAGGAGGATCATGGGCTCTAGGCCAGCCTGAGCAACTTAGTGAGATCCTCAGCAACTTGGCAAGACCCTGTTTCAAAAAAAAAAAAAAAAATTTTTTTTTTTTTTTTTTTTGCAGAACTGGGGATTGAACCCAGGGGCATTCTACCTCCGAGCTACACCCCCAGCCCTATTTTTATTCTTTATTTTGAAACAGGGTCTCACTAAGTTGCAGAGGGCCTCACTAAGTAGCTGAGATAGGCTGCGATCCTCCAGTCTCAGCCTCCCAAGTACTGGGATTACAAATGTGCACCACGACACCCAGCAAAAAAATTTCAGGGCTGGGGTGTAGCCCCAAAGTAGAATGCCCCAGGCTCAGTCCCCTAAGATACAAACCCAGATCTACCCAACAGGCTCAATTGTCAGGCCTCAAAAGCCAGCGCAGGGCAGGCTCAACAAGGTGCCAGCCCCCAGGGCCCTGTTGTTGCCTTGATCCTGGAGCAGGGCCTGGCACCGGGAGCTCGCGTTGTTCCAGGAAGACCAGGTGGGCAAAGGACAAGGGCAGGTGCGAGTTTTCCCCGCCCACTTGGCAACGATGCACAGCCGGCTGGCGATTGCCTGGGAGCGTCCTGTCTGCTGTATCCACACCGTGGGCACCTGGTTTATTAAGTAAACAGGATGCTGATTCTGTGTCATCTTCCCAACCCTCTTGCACTTGGACCTCAGGCTTCATGTCCGCTGTACCTTCAACGCCGGGGACTTCCTCCCCATCCAGGCGTCCATCTTCCCACCCCCTTCGCCTGCCCCTGTGACTCAGTCTGGCCCCCTACGGCTGGAGCTGCGGATTGCCAAGGGTAGGGTGGATATTCCGCTGCTTTCTCTTCCTGCCCCCAGCTCCCTGGTGCACAGCGTGCCTGAGGCTCAAGAGCCTCTCTCCCCACAGATGAGACCTTCAGCAGCTACTACAGCGAGGGGGACTATCCCCTGGTGAGGCTGCTCCGAGAACCGGTGCACGTGGAGGTCCAGCTTCTGCAGAGGACAGACCCCAATTTGGTTCTGGTGCTGCACCAGTGCTGGGCCACCCCCAGCACCAACCCCTTCCAGCAGCCCCAGTGGCCCATTCTGTCAGAGGGGTGAGTGACAGCAGGTGGCTGGGCTGCCCCCAGGGCTCCCTCGCTGCCTCCCCAGGTCACCTGGGACTTTACTCCTTCCCAGGTGTCCCTTCAAGGGCGACAGCTACAGAACCCAGCTGGTCGCCTCGGACAGGCCAGAGCTGCCCTTCCAGTCTCACTACCGGCGCTTCATCGTCGCCACCTTCGCCCTCCTGGACTCCAGCTCCCAGACAGCCCTCAGGGGACCGGTGAGAAGGACCTGGGTCCTCATGCCTGGCCCCTCTGTTGAGTGGGGACGAGCTGGTCTCCAAACCCCTCCAGCACCCACGAACCGATGCAGAGTTCTTGGCATGGGGGCTGGTATTACCAAGGGTCATAGATGGCAGTGGACGCAGGACCCAGCCTTAGGTCAGTTCAGAGGTCACTGATAAACAGCTCCGAGGCAGGACGGGAAATGCGAGCATGGCTACAATCAACCCGAAATCTGAGCGCCGGCAGTGTAGAGTAGGGTGGCCTCGCTTCTGATTCTAGAAGCGATAATACGTTTGCTGTACTTCTGCTTTGAATTTTTTAAAACTTAGCAACTTCTCCAGAAGGTAAAAGTGGATCGACTTAGAGTACACTTTAGGTTTTCTGTGTCATACACAACGGCACTGCAGGCGACACACTACTGTTGTGCACCTCTTGGTCTGTTGCACATCTATCGCATCCTGCACACCAGTCTCTGTTTTAAATCTCTGCCTATTACTACATCAGATGTAGATGAACTCCCCTGGCAGACACGGCTCTGGTTGGCTTTGCTCTCATCTGTGCGCTGCTTCCTGAGCCAAGATGCTGATCTGCTGGATGGGGCACCCATGGGTGGGGCCAGTGGGTGCCAGGTCAGGTCACCTCCTCCTGCCTCTACTCCTCTTGGGAGCCCCCCCTGCCCTTGAGTTTCTGGAAGCAGTGGCTACCTGTCTTCCCCTCTGCCCCCAGCCACGGGTCTCTGGGGCCAGGAAGAGAGACTGGCAGGTGCATTGTCCAGCTGTCTGGTCAGACCTCACCTCCTCAGAATTCCCTCTCCCGCAGGGAGCAATCCTGCTCTGCGGCCCGCGGCAGCAGTGGGGGAGCAGGCTGAGGGCTGGGGCTCTGCCAAGTGCAGCAGTTCCTGCCTGCCGGGTCCTCTACTGCAGACTTGGACCTTCAGGAGGAAGGCTTCCCAACTGGGGTACAGCTCTGAGCCCCATCGGCATGGGGTGGCAGCTGCACTTAGCATGCCAGGACCTCTCCCCCCACCTTGCCAGCTGCAGCACCCTCTTAGCCCTGCCTCAGTCCTTCCTGCCCAGTGGCACTGGGGCCTTGACATTCCCCCTTTGCCCCCAGGTCTACTTCTTCTGCAGCGCTTCTGCCTGCTACCCCTCGAGGCTCGAGCCATGCTCCACGGCGTGCAGCTCTGGGACTGCAAGTGAGTCTAGGGTGGGGGGTGTTATTTCTTCCATCCATCCTCAGGCCTGTGCCTGGCTCCTGGGCCATGAGGAGCTGGAGTCTAGCCCAAGGTGCTCTTCCCCTGGACAGGACAGCGGCGATCCTCGGGTCACCAGAACAGCAGCACCTGGCCCCTGGACATCGTGAGCTCTCCAGGACCGGTGGGCTTCGAGGACTCGGATGAACTGGGGCCTACAGGTAGCAGGGCTTGTGGGTGGCACCTCAGGCCTTGGTCCCCTCTAAGTGCTGACAGAACAGGGGCGCTCTGGCCATAGTGAAGACAGGAGAGAGTGTAACCGCATTCAGTGGGGGACTAAGCAGAAGCAGCCCCCTGCCCCTTATCTGCAGAACTGCAGCTTGGGGAGGGGCGGTGTGATTATAAAGGTCAAGGTCAAAAAAGATCAGTGAGGTGTAGGATAGAAGAAATAAAATTTTCAGTAGGAAGTGTGGAGGAGAGTTGGCGGGGAAGCCTGTGATTCTTCAGTCCTTTCTCTCTGCAGGCTCCAGCAGGAACTCCACCCCGAGGCCTCTCCTCTGGGCACTCCTTTTGCTGCTGGCTGTGGCCCTGGTCCTGGGGGTTGGTGTCTTTGTGGGCCTGAGGCAGGCCTGGGTTCAGAAGCACCGGGAAGGCTCCAGACACTGAATGGGCTCAATAAACCATTGTTTCTACCATACTGAAAGCAGCAAGACGTTCTTTGTGAAACCTAGAATGGAATTAACCTGAAAAGCGTGTTCCTTAGTCAGCTCGGTTCTTTCAGAATTGGGGCCTTTATTACAAATAGTCATGCACCATACGAGGACATTTCAGTCAACGACAGACCACACATATAATGCTGGTACCATAAGATTATAACGGGGCTGAAAAATTCCCATATTTGGTGACATGGTAGCCACTGTAATGTCAACACATTTACTGGTGTGTTTGTAGTGAGCCGGTGTAAACCCACTGCAGTGGAATAAAAGTACAACACATGGTTGTGTACAGTATGTAAGACTTGATAATAATACGCCACTACGTTACTGGTTTGTGTTTACTATACTTCTTAACCACTATTTTTTTTTTTGTACTGAGGGGCATTCTACCTCTGAGCTACACTCCCAGACCTTTTTTTATTTTTTATTTGAAACCGGGTCTTGCTAAATTGCTGAGGGTCTTGCTAAATTTCTGAGGCTGGCCTCAAATCCTCCTATCTCAGCCTCCCAAGTACTGGGATTACAGGTGTATGCCACCATGCCCGGCTAACCATTAATTTAGAGTGTATTCAGTCTACTTATAAAAGAGTTTAATATAAAACTGTAAGCCGCGTTACCCTGGCAGCAGCCTCAGGCTTCTCGCACTTACTGCATCTCTCAGCATCAAGAGGCCCCGTGAAGCAACTGCCCTGCCCATCCAGGTGTGTAAGTACACACTAGTGAAACCGCCTAAGACACAGTTGTGGGTTTTGTTTTTGTACTGGAGATTGAACCCATAGGCATTCTACTTCCAAGCCATACCTTCAACCCTGTTTATTTTTTGTGTGGTATCGGGGATTGAACTCAGGGGCATTCTACCTCTGAGCTACACCCCCAGCCCTATTTTTT
>PVJS01054444.1:0-12957 GCA_004027185.1 Glis glis | reverse complement strand
AAAAAAAAAAAAAAAAAAAAAAAGAAGATACAACTATCTTTCCTCAGTCTTACTGTTAATTTCATTCAATTAAAAATAAACTACTAACATGAATATTAAATACATTATGATTTTTATTTAGTTACACTGATTTAAACTAAAAATTGATGACAAAGAAGATGTGTACCTTCACATAACCTAACAATGGATATATTCTTTTTTTAATTTCAATGAATATGATTTTTATCATTTTCAAGTCTTAGGACTTAGGATAATGAGCTTCTCTATTTTACTCCTCTATGGAATCTCTGAGGGATCTATCACAACAGTTCATGTTATGTTATTTACATTCCTAATTGCATGCCTACTTCCATTTTTTCCTCTTTGTATTTTCTGGGGTCACCATGCTCCAGGTAGGAAGAGAAAAGAACTTTGAGTACAATGAGTTTATTATTTTTCTACTGGTAGATAGAAATGAACAGAGTGAAGTTCAAAAAAGAAACCTGGATCTATTCCATTTTCTATCTGGGAATGTTAACTTTAACATTCTAGCACCTTCCTGTGCAATGTGTATTTGTTTACATGCATGCTAATCCAATAAAATTTTACATTTGTGGGATTGAAAGTTTCCTTTGAAAGCCAGGTGTGGTGGTGCACGCTTGTAATCCCAGTACTTGGGAGGCTGAGACAAGAGGATTGCAGGTTTGCAGCCAGCCTCACCTACTTAGTGAGGCCCCCCGCAACTTAATGAGACCCTGTTTCAAAATGAAGAATAAAAAATAGGGCTGGGGGGTGTAGCTCGGAAATAGAACGCCCCTGGGTTCAATCCCCAGTACTACGAAAATAAAGTCATTTCACATTGTAAGGTACATCCGGGCCACGATGGGCCATATGTGGTCCGGTTTCTGAGATTAGCAATATTGAATCAAAACTCCTCTCTTTTTTCCTGAAGGAATCAAGAAACAGGGGGCACACGTCTCATCTTGACCCAATTTGTTTTGCTAGCAAAGGGCTGCTAGCCTGAAAGCTACTCCATGGGTCAAGAGTAGAATTTAGGAAAAGTGCCTCCCTTGGCTGGCTGCGCTGACTGTTCAATCTACCTGTATATAGAAATGGAACAAAACAGCAAGATATGGTGGGAACGGGGCTGAGTTTGGAGTAAGAAAACCTGGTGCTGCTGAACAAGCTGCTCTGAGTTCCAGCATATTTAGTTGTAAAATGGGAAAAAAAGTGTGCTTTATATCTCACAAAAATAAATGAGTAATTATTAATTTAAGTAAATGTGAATGCAACAGCAAAATGCTATTTTCTTTCTTTCTTTCTTTTTTTTTTTTTGTAGTGCTGGGGATTGAACCCAGAGGCATTCTACTTCTGAGCTATGCCTCCAGCCTTATTTTATTTTTTATTTGAAAATAGGGTCTTGCTAAATTGCTGAGGCTGGTTCTGAACCTGCGATCCTCTTGTCTCAGCCTCTCAAGTACTGAGATTACAGGCATGAGCCACCACGCCCAGCTCAAAATGCTATTTTTTTTTTTTTTGTGGTACTGGGGATTGAACCCAGGGGTATTCTACCTCTGAACTCCACCCCCAGCCTGATTTTTTATTTACTTTGAAACAGGGTCTCACTAAGTTGCAGAGGGCCTTACATGTTGCTGAGGCTGGCTGCGAACCTGTGATCCTCCTGTCTCAAGCCTCCCAAGTACTGGGATTACAAGCGTGCGCCACCAAGCCCGGCTTCAAAATGCTATTTTCAGCCTAATAATCTTGATTATCTTAATTCATTCTCACCCTACTATTGATCTGACCCTCTATCTTAATCAGACCCTTTAATCAGGTTGACCTCTTCCCTGATCTGTGAACCCAACAAATTGTTTCCCATTTGTAAGCTTTTTTTTTGGGGGGGGGTACTGAAGATTGAACCTAGAGACATTCTACCACTGAGCTATATCCCCAACCCCTTTTATTTAATTTTGAGACAGGGTCTCACTGAGGTATCCAGGCTGGTCTTGAACTTGCAATTCTCCTGCCTCAGCTTCCAATTTTAAGCTTTTGTTGATGATGTTCCCTGGTCCTGAAGTACCTTTCTCTTCCCTAATTCTTTTTGTCCAACTACCTTGAGGGTTTTGTTAAGTTCCAACTCCTCTATAAAACTTTTCTTGATTATATCTGCTTAGTATGATCTATGAACCTTATTACATCAAGTGTCTGAACTATACAATTTATATATAAAAATAATAAGCAAGCTGCAGAGCTATTATAGTACTTATACTGGCAGGCACAGTTCTAAGCACATTAACTATGTATTACATAATTTACTATTCAAGCAATCCAATAACATAGGTACTATTAAGTATCCATTTTACAGATGGAGAAACTAAAGTACAGAAAAGTAACTCTGCAAGGTTCCAAAGGCAGTGACAAAGCCGGAGCAGGATCTAACTCCAAAATCTGGCTACAGAGCCCATGCTCTTACCCATATGCAATACAGATTCTGTTTGTGAAATGTTTTGGATACTGTGTTATCCTTTGATCAGAATGTATGATCCCTGAGGATAGGGTCATTTCATCTAGTGCGACTCTCCCATCACGGCATGCTGCTCTGGCCTACACAATCAGGCACTCAGTGTTTCCTTGAAAAGTGGAGAGATGGGCCATTAGTCACTTTACAGTGGTTTTTTTTTTTTTTGTGGTACTGGGAATTGAACTCAGGGGCATTCTACCACCGAGATACAACCCCAGCCCTGGTTTTTTAATTCTTTATTTTGAAACAGGGTTTCACTAAGTTGCAGAGGGCCTCACTAAGTAGCTGAGGCTGGCCACAAACCTGCAATCCTCCTGTCTCAGCCTCCCGAGTACTGGGATTACAAGTGTGTGCCACCACGCCTGGCTTTTACAGTGTTTTTATTAAATAAATATCCTAATTTATTCAGCTTCCCACCAAAGATTATTCCTTCTTCTAACCCAGAATCAAGAAATTTGGGGGAAGATGGAGGAATATTCACTTAGTCAATTAACAATAATACACTAAAAGAAATGGGGGGGGATATGCCTAGTTTGAGAACTGTAGAACTAAGAGTAATAATCTTTCAAAGACAAAAACTAAAGCTCTCTTCTGATCTATACTCATAAAGCAGTCTCTTGGGCACTTCTAAGAAATAATGAATAAGGGAAGTTTAATAATTCAATGATTAAGTTACCTGGGACCAGGTAGACTACCAGACCAAGATATACAACTATTTTTTAAATGTCAGCATTTTGTAAATACAACTGATATTACAGTTTACAAAGCCTTTTCTTTTAAACACATTATGTTACTTATACTTCACAACAATTCTATAAAGATATTTATTTTGCAGGAGAATAAAATGAAGCTCAAGTAGATTCAATGATTTGTCCTAAATTACATAGGTAAGTGGCAAAACTCAAATCTTTGTTTCCTGATTCTAATACCTGCGTTCCTTTCTGCTTGACACTCTTGGGAATAGTAGTATGGACAACCCAAAATCAAATTATATTTGGCTTTAGAGTATGCTTCTTGGGGTCTCATCTTTTGGTAATTCATAACACTGCAAGTCAATCACAATCACAAAACAAAGCCAAAACCAGTCAGCTCTGGAAGAAACAGCAAGTTTCCTAAACTCTGGGAAAGTATTGGCCCAAAGAAGTTAGAGAACAACAAGAAATCAAAATAAATGTAGACCCTGTGCCTCTCTTTCCTCTTTATTTTTGAAGTTCACTATCTCCTTCTCCTGGCTGCTTCTCCTATACCCAATGGGTTGGGGATAATGATTAGTTGATCAGGCTGAATTGCTAGAGGGTATTGGAACAATTAAAATAACCAGACAATGAATACTATGTCCCTCTTTTTATTTTTTGGTGGTATTACTGGGGACCAAACCCAGAGACATTCTACCTATAAGCTATACCCACCCCCCCTTTTTATTTGAATCAGGGTCTGGCTAGATTGCTGAGAGTGTGAATAAGTTGCTGAGGCTGGACTTGAATCTGCGATCCTCCTGTCTCAGCCTCTCAAGTACTGGGATAACAGGTGTGCAGCACTGTGCCTGACTTGCTATGTCCCTCTTTACTGACTCCTTCCCCTCCTACTTATTAATAAATAAGCATACTCAGTCTCCTCTGCATAAAAAGAAATCTCTCTCTCCCCTGCCCAATCAGTAGAGTGCCCCAAAGAAAATAGGCATCTGCCAAATTATAGTTCTCTTTCTCCTTTATCACTAAACTTCTTTAAGGAGTTATAGAGCTCTTTGATATTCCCAGGGGATTGTGAGCCCCTTAAGCACAAGAATTAACACTTCTAACTGGCAACTTCACTTCTCAGCCTGGCAAGTGGTAAGGTAAAGAGTTCCATGCATCAATTGTTGAAATAAGAAGACTGGCAAATTCTAAGATATTTCCTGGCTCTAGAATTCTAGGATTTCAAGACATCTCCCACCTGGTACTATGCATTGTTTCTCCTTTCTAAATTCCTGAGGTTTGGCTAAGGTCCTTTCGCTTCTCAGACTCCTCCTGCAGAATAGAGATGATATTTCAAGTAATGTATTTAGCTAACAAAATCTCCCCAAAGGAAAATGAGTGGAAAGTGAGTCCCCCCCACCCCTGCAGTGCAAGTGATCCAACCCAGGGCCTCCCACGTGCTAGGCAAGTGCTCTGTCACTGAGCCACATCCCCAACCAAAGACCAGTTTTTAATCTGTTGATTGACTACAAAGATAAAGGAATCACTCTTAACTCTGCTTCCTTTAATTTTAAAATTTGATATGCAAACATACCAAAAAGGGAAGACCAAAAGACTCTTAAATATAGCATTAATTTTAAAGTTGTTATACACAGAAATTATAAGCAAACAGCACACTCAAGGTCCTCTTCACTGTGTCTAGACTTACAGAAGACTAGTAGCTAGTGCAGCTTCCCTATATCCTGTCCCTCTTGGGACCCACGGTAAGCCCCTTCTAGTATGTTCTCCTCACACTACTGGCCCCTCCTCCTTCTGACCTTAACACCTCCCTCCCCCAGTTGCTTGTTACTACTGGAAAGACTCCTTGAAGCAGTCCACATGCTCTGCCATCTTTACCCTCACCTCTACTCACCCTTATGTGATCACCTATCAATTTCCCTCAAAACTATTCAAATCTGTCTTTCCCAACCTCTTTGTGCAACTGCATGTCTTCTTGGTACCCTTTACTCTCCTGTCTCCTTTCTTAATTCTCTTTTCCATGGCCTTGAAAGCTCCTTCTTAGACCTTTTATATTCAGATGCTTTTCCAGTTTCTGCTTCTGGCCTCTTTCCCCTGTCTAAACCCACTGCCTGGGTAACTACGTTCAATCTCAATGCTGCAATTATCTTCTTCATGGAACATGGAAGACCACATAACTTGGATAGAATTCTGGCCCTCATGACTAGCCTTAGAGCCTTGCACCAGTTAATTTCTGTCTCAGTTTACTTCCCTCCTAAATGGAGATAGAGGTTGAGTATCTCTTACTTGAAATGCTTGGGCACACTCTCTACTGGTTAAGTATCCTTATAATTTAGATGAGGTAATATAGGAAAAGCACCTAGCACTGTGCCCAGAACATAGTCACGGTCAACAAATCTTTTTTTCTAGACCTGGCCTCTCCTGCAACCCCACACCTATATTTCATTTCATTTCCTTCCTTTCATCACCTCCCCTCCTTCCCTCTGACTGAACCCAGGGGCATTCTACCACTGAGCTACACCCATGGGTGTTTTGCCTCTGAGCTATACCCTTACCCCTTTTTATTTTTTTTATTTTTAAACATGGTCTTACTAAGTTGCTGAGGGTCTCCCTATGTTGCTGAGGCTGGCCTTGAACCTGTGAGCCTCCTTTTTATATTTTATTTTGAAACAGAGTCTCGCTAAATTACTGCGCACTGTCCTCGAACCTGCGATCCTCTTGCCTCGGTCTCTCAAGTACTGGGATTACAGGTGTGCGCCATTGTGTCTGGATCCACATCTATATTTCTAATTGTATGATAAACATTTCTATCCTAATGTTCCACCAATACCTCAAATCTAGACGGCTCACTACTAAATTCATTTCCCCTCTTGCAACTTCCCATCTTAATGATAGCCTGGTAGCTAAAGCTAAGAATCCTTCTGCATCCCCCTCACTCTGTACATCTAATTAGTCTTGGCACCGTCTCGTACATCTATGCCACTGCTGTAATTCAGGCCTTGCACGAGGACAATTTATAACACCTTCCTAACTGGTATCTCTCCATGTAAAGCAACAGATCTCTTTACTGGTAGAATAATCTTTCTCAAAAAGAGATCTTACCATGTCATTTCTCTACTTTAAATTTCTCATTGTCTTCTCCCTAGTAACTGTGGAATAAAGCCTAAACTCAAAGGTAAGGCATTTAAGGTCCTCAACAACTGTGCTTCACCTCCTTTATGTCCACTCTTTCAACCACCTTGAATTAACTGCCAATTCCAGAACGTGAAATGCTTTTTCCTGCCTCTGTACCCTTAAGTTAGTCCTTCTCTCCCAGCCAACACCTCTGCTACCTGTCTAGACCTTAACTATTCTTTTAAGGTTTTTAATTTTTTCTTTTTTTTTTGGTACTGGAGATGAACCCAGGGTGTTGTGCATGCAAGGTAAGTGCTTTACCACTGAGCTACATCACAGCCCTAAACCTGAACCATTCTTGAAGACCCAAGACAAACACCATTTCTTACACGAACCCTTCTATAATCCACATCAATCTCTCCTATATTCTCACAACACCCTGCTTATAACTTTACGATGGCACATACCATAATTATTTTATACTACAATTTGTAGTTTTTATGTCTGTCTCTTCTACTATGCCACCAGTGCCTTGAGAACATGGAAAAATAGGTCTTACTTGTTTTTACAGTCCATTGCCTGAACTTGGTAGCCCTTGAAGATGTTGGTTAAGCAGAACAGAATCATTATGTGATTCTCTCAGCTAGAAGGGAGACCTAGGACACCTAAAAAATAAACCCAACAGATACTACCTGAACTAGTGATCAAACTCAACATCACCAACAATGGGGCAGATCAACATGATATGCCCTGATATGATGAAGGCACAAGAAAGTGTTCTTACCACAAATATTTTCCCTGGACTTAATCATGAGAAAACAACCAGACAAATAGACTGCAGGACATTCAGCACTACAATTGGCCTGTACTCTTCAAAAATGTCAACAACTATCTCCCCTAAAATAACACCAGGAGACTGTTGTGACTTAAAGATCAAAGAGAAATGGCACACAGATGCAATGAGTGATCCTTGACTGGATCTGGGATTAAAAATAAAAAGCTTTATTCTAAAGAACATAATGGTGACACACTAGGGAAATGTGAACACTGGTGCTACCCAAAAGTAAAGGCTACAGTCCTGCTGATCTGTTACCTATCTATGGTGAGGTTAAGTATAAAAATTGAGAGTAAACATTTAGAAACTTAGATAGAAACTTGACAAAGTAATTTTATGTCTGTTAAATCTAATAATGAAACAACTGGATTTGTACTTTTGTTATATGCTGGGGCTTTCTAAATTTCATTTTTCTAGTAATTCACTTTATTGTAATTATAAAAGTGTCAGCCAAGCAGGGCATGGTGGCTTACACTTGTATGCCCAGTACTTGGGAGGCTGAGACAGGAGGATTGCAGGTTCAAAGTCAGCCTTAGCAACTTAGTGAGACCCTCCGCAACTTAGTGAGACCCTGTTTAAAAATAAAATAATAAAATAGGGCTGAGGGTGTAGCTCAGAGGTAGAGTGCCCCTGGGTTCCATCCCCAGTACCACATACACACAGCACTTTTCCACTAAGCCATACTCCTGGCTCCTTGGATTGGAAATTTTAAAAACGGATTTTTTTTTGGGGGGGCACAGTAGCACATGCCTATAATCCCAGTACTTGGGAGGCTGAGATAAGAGGATCACAGGTTTGAGGCCAGTCTCAGCAATATTTCACTGTAGCTACATCCCCAACCCTTCTAATCTTACTTTTTATATTTTGAAACAGGTTCTCACTAAGTTGCTGAGGCTGGCCTGGAACCTGCAATCCTCCAGTCTCAGCCTCCCAAGTACTAGGATTATAGGTGTGTGCCACCATGCCTGGCTTATACCTGTTAATTTTTTTTTTGAGGTACTGAGGATTGAACCCAGGGGCATTTACCTCTGAGCTACACCCCCAGCCCTATTTTTTATTCCTTATTTTGAAATACGGTCTAAGTTGCAGAGAGCCTCACTAAGTAGCTGAGGCTGGCCGCGAACCTGTGATCCTCCTGTCTCAGCCTCCCAAGTACTAGGATTACAAGCGTGCACCACCACGCCTGGCAATACCTGTTAATTTTTAAAAGGTACATTTATTCTCTTCTCATACCTCTAGTTCAGTGAAATATGAGATTTTTTAAAAGCACTCAGAATGACTTAAGAAATAGGAGATATTAAGGTATATGGAAAGCTAACAAGACCATAGACTATTCTTTGGAAATACTTGAGTGTGTTTTCTTCTTGATCCAGGAACTTGGGCTAATGACACTGTCTGTGGTAGTAGTACTCCATAAAGCTATTTGGTAAACTGAAATGACTTTGACACAGAAGAGCTCCATATTTATAAGTAATACTTCAGGATTTGCCTTTAAATTAGAAAAAAGGAGAAAAAATTGGGCAAGAGATCATTATCCTTATTCACTATAATGTTTTCTTCCTAATTTCTACAAAATTAACAAAGATTACACAAATCAAACTGCAAGTGTCCCTAAAAACTGCAAGTGTAAGGCTGGACGTGGTGGTGCACACAGGTTCATGGCCAGCCTCAGCAACTTGTGAGGCCCTCTGCAACTTAGTGAGACCCTGTTTCAAAATAAAGAATAAAATAGGGCTGGGGGTGTAGCTCAGAGGTAGAATGCCCCTGGGTTCAATCCTAAGTACCACAAAAAAAACCCAAAACTGCAAGTGTTATAAATATGGAGACTGAATGCCAGGCGTGGTGGCGCATGCTTGTAATCCCAGTATTTGAGAGGCTGAGACAGGAGGATCACAGGTTCGAAGCCAATCTCAGCAACTTAGTGAGGCTCGCATCAACTTAGTGAGGCCCTGTTTCCAAATAAAAAATAAAATAGGGCTGGGGGTGTAGCTTATAGGTAGAATGCCCCTGGGTTCAATCCCCAGTGCCATAATAAAAAAATTAAATAAATATGGAGACTGAGAAGAAAACCTAATCTTTACCTTAAAAATAAACCATGGTTTAACAGAAAAGACTACTGAATAGCAAAATACAATGCAGTCAGCTGCCCAAATTGTATGTTATTATATTTTGGACTTTTTGACTTTGTAATCTCAACTGCTACACAAGAAGAAAATTTACTATCTTGGTTAAATTCATTACTCTAACTAGCTGTAGGGTGCTTGCTTAAAAATGTGCCCTATGAAGCCGGGCGTGGTGGCGCACACTTGTAATCCCAGTACTTGGGAGGCTGAGACCAGAGGATCCAGGTTCACAGCCAGCCTCAGCTATTTAGTGAGGCCCTCTCCAACTTAGTGAGACCCTGTTTCAAAATAAAGAATAAAAATTAGGGCTGGGGGTGTAGCTTGGAGGTAGAATGCCCTTAGGTTCAGTCCCCGGTACCAAAAAAAAAAAAAAAGTCCCATGCTTCAAAAGCTTCCTTATAAAAGCACCAAAATGTACCACCATAGTACAACCTTATGGCCTGTTAGTTGGGCACCCTCAAGGTCTGGGCTCAAGCTCAGCATCATCTTCTATCAAATGTATAGTAATACCACTTAACCTTGGTGTATTTGGCCAGTTGGGCAAATCTACAAGGGAAAAAACAAAATCTTCCTAAGACAAAACTGTCTAAGAACTTCATCTCTTATCAATTCAGAGAAACAGCTATCTTCAAATAGCCATCTGTGCATAATTTAATTTATGTGTCCATTCATATGCCTTTTAAATCTCACTAACCTATTTGATTCAATTTCTTATGGAAGGGATTCCATATAATTACAAATACATATCACGTGACTTGGCAAAAGACAATTTAGCAAATATGCAGAAAATCCTGGTATGGGCACCTTTTTTTTTTTAAAGTCAATCCTGGTATGGGAACTTTTTTTTTTTAGTCAAGAAAACTGAGATAACAATTGATGGTTATAGAAAAAAATGATGGTGTTGTACTGAGAATGACTGCAGGTAGGAGCAGATGGAGATAGCTCGCTTAATGGCACTGCTTACTGCATACCATGACACGCTCTCACAGATGCACATCACCAATTCCTAAAATAACAACTCAGAGCAATGCAACCCAGTGCAAGACTTTTTATGACAAAATCAATATATCATCACCGTAAGCAGCAAGAATACACAAATCATGTAAGAACCTAAAATTTTGTTTAAAGACAAACTCATTTGATCAAAAATAAAGCAAGAAAAAGAAAGGAAGTATAAGATAAGCCTTTCCCATTCTGGAAGCCTAATCTACCTTTTCTTTTCTTTTTTTTAAATTTGGAGCCTTTGAAACTCACAGACTCCATTTCTGAACTTTTGTGGATGCTAATTTCTCAGTTATTGGTTTTTGCTTTATCTTCTCTGAAAAGAAGGAACTGCTTTTAATGCTTTCCAGGACATTGGGAGGTGGGGGATGTCAGGGTTTTTTTTTTTTTTTCCCAGTACTGGGGATTGAACTCAGGGGCATTCTACCTCCAAGCTACATCCCCAGCCCTATTTTTTATTCTTTATTTTGAAACAGGGTCACTAAGTTGTGGAGGGCCTCACTAAGTAGCTGAGGCTGGCCATGAACCTATAATCCTCCTGTCTCAGCCTCCCAAGTACTGGAATTACAAGTGTGCATCACCACGCCTGGCTGGATGTCAGCTTTTTAATTTGGCAGTAAAGGCACTTTGTGATGAGCTTGAAACCTGAGTTTCAAATAGAGTCATATCAAAATTAAGGATTGCATCAAATAAATCTTAATGTTTTTCATCTGAGACCTAGACTAACCCAGAAGCTTTTATTGGTAAGCAAGCATGCCATACCAAAAAATAAGATGGCCTTTCATAAACCAAGTAGGACCAAACCAGGCCCACATAGCACTTGGATATGACCAATCCAGACAAAGTCTGCTCAAAGTAAGGATTAGAGGAAATTTGGTTAGAGACACTCTGCCATGCTCCTGAATAAGTTCCAGAGTTGGTATCACAGAGTATCACGTTTTTACTGATGCTAGAAATTGGACTATATCCACTCATAACAAATTTTGTCCAGACCCAAATGCTTCACTTTTATATTAATTTAAGCAATTAGACTATATTCCAATCTTGGCAATGAAATTTGGTCCTGTTAGTCTCTGGTCAGATTTGGCTGGCTCCTTTGCTTTTGAATTTCTGCTTGAGAGTTAATGGCAGCTTTACTTTAGAAACTGAAATACAAAAGGAAGTGAAACACATTATGCCTATGTGTTATACCTCCTAAGTAAAAAAGGGCCACATAACCTTAAGAAGCAGGAAAGTCAAGCTTGTTGACCTTCAGGGTACTAATAACCTTACCCATTATGTCATAGTATCTCAAATCATGGTCCTTTTTTGGGGGGGCAGGGCAAGTGGTACTAAGAATTGAACCCAGGGGCATTCTACCTCCAAGCTATCTCCCTAGACCTTTTTTATTTTAAACAGGTTTAGTTTTATTTTAAAACCTTTTTTTATTTTAAACTAAGTTGCTGAGGCTGGCCTTAAACCTGCGATCCTCCTGTCTCAGTCTCCCAAGTCCTGGGTTTACAGGCATGCACCACCAAACCTGGTTTCAAACTGTGTTCCTTTAAGGGCATTTCACTATTCTAATGTTTTAGCTCCCCTTTTTTTGGCCATAATTTTGAAAAGACTACTTGACCTGAATGACAGGAACTTAGGCCAACTGTGAAAGGCAAAGATACTCTTGTGGAAGCAGAGTTTTCACCACTCAGTTTTATTTATTTTTTATTTTTGGCAGTACCAGGGATTGAACCCAGGGGCAATTCTACCTCCGGGCTACACCCCCAGCCCTATTTTTATTCTTTATTTTTGAAAGAGTCTCATTAAGTTGCGGAGGGTCTCACTAAGTAGCTGAGGCTGGCTGTGAACCTGGATCCTCCCATCTCAGCCTCCCAAGTACTGGGATTACAAGCGTGCGCCACCATGCCCGGCTCTCAGTTTTATTTATACTGGTTGTACTGACCACCAGTAAATGGGCAACCCTGCCAACTCGAAAATACTCTGGGAATATGGTTACTTTTCCTTGGATTTGGTCCTAACTTTGTGGCATCCATGGTGTCATTTCCTAATGTCTTCTTTTGTTCCCTGTTGACATCCTCAGACATGGCATTTCACTTGCATATACTGGATCTGCAGAGTAAGATCCTGCGACATGTTTGGGGATAACACTAGAATTCCCTGAAGTGGCTGCTGGTATCCTGCAGCAAACCAATTTTTCATTAGAACTGCCCCTGAGGAACAGGAAAGCCTTCTCTGACATCGTTCGATTGGCCTTCAGGCAGCAGCAGGAGGGAAGCACCTTGTACATATGCAGCGAGTGGGAGTACTTACCAGGCATGTGTATTACTGTCGTATCTTTTAAAGCAGGCCCTGGACACAACTGGCTCCCAATTTCACTTTTTCTGCTTCCCTTGTGTCTAACACCATCTGATGATCTAGAATATAAAATATTATCCTCTTCGGTCCTATTTACCTCTACAAGTTATGAATTTTCTAAAAAAATAAACATGATGTGTTTTGAATGCTGATGTGCTAAAACTGTGATAGGTATAGTTGAAAAGATTATCCTTAACTAAACATTTCAAATATATGAAAGGGATCACTAGACAGACTTTAAAAGCAACTTCGCAGCCGGGTGTGGTGGCGCACGCTTGTAATCCCAGTACTTTGGGAGGCGGAGACCAGAAGATCCGGGTTCGCGGCCAGCCTCAGCTCTCT
>PVJS01054443.1:0-12957 GCA_004027185.1 Glis glis | reverse complement strand
CACACACACACAAATAGAGCAATATCTGCAGTAAAATTTTAACTTCATTTTCTTTCCCTATGATGCCACATGCTTCAGAAATGCTTGTGGGGCATTATACCACTGTGCGCTCAAGTAATATAAATTAACATATAAAGCTGCCCCAAAGAGGATAAGGTTAAGAATGTGTATCTGCCATATAAAAGTAAACAAGGAATCCTAAACCCCAAAGGAAATGGTTTTAAGGTTACCTGATTTTATCAAATCCACATCTCTCTCTTCCCCATTTATTGTAAACATCAACAGCTTCCCAAGAATTTCTCTCAGAAGACAAAAGGATAAAACAAAACTGTGCTCAGGGAGACCTGACTTTACACACCAGGGGAGCAAATTTCCAAAACAGCATTGCCTAATCCCTGATCCACAGGAAGGAGGTCTGGAAGCATGAATGGCCAGTACACACAGCGCAACGGGACCCACACATCACACACTAGTCATTGATCCTTCATGTGTTTCTCAAGCTACCGATCTCAGAAAACATGGACATACAGACTCTCACTTGCCATCTGGTAAACATCTCATTTTTGAGCAATGAACAACAGGGTAACCTATCCACATACATCCATTAGGATCCTTTTCAATAAATTCTGTTTCCAAATATTGTATGGGGGCATTTTAGCGGGGGAATTTGGCATTTGGGGCTGGATAATTCTTTGCTGTGAGGCTATCTTGTGCATTGTAGGATATTTAGTAAGAGCTCTGGTAGCACCTACATGCCAGTAGCTCCCCCAACAAGCTTTGATTCCCCAAATGTCTGTAGACATTGCCAAATGTCTACTGAGTGACAAGGAAAAGGGAGACTCAGAACTGAAATCTAGTAGCCTGATTCTATAATATATACTTAACCTATAATATCAATGCATCTGGGACTGGGTTTAGTAATATGCACTTTTGAATCATACCATCTATCCCTTATGTAGGTGAGTGGAGCATACTCATAATAGGTCATTAGTTTTATTTTCATTTCTGGAAGGTAGACCAGAATGAACTACAAGGTAAAGTGGGGGATTTAGAGCAGGTCTACCCAATAGAACTTTCCGCAATAATAGAAATATTCGGTACCTGCACTCTCCAGTACAGCTGCCACTAGCAGTTATTAAGTACTTGAAATTTGGTTAGTGCTACTGAGAAATTGAACTTTTAATTTTATTTAATTTTAAATAATTTAAGTAGCCATTTAGTGGCTAATGGCTACCATATTAAACAGTATACGTCTAGAACTTTAGAGATCCAAATAATTTATAAAGTCAGTGACTAGCCGGGCGTGGTGGCGCACGCTTGTAATCTCAGTACTTTGGGAGGCGGAGACCGGAGGATCAGGGTTCGCGGCCAGCCTCAGCTCGCTCTCTCTCTCTGTCTCTCTCCCTGTCTCTCTCTCTCTCTCTCTCTCTCTCTCTCTCTCTCTCTCTCTACCTAGTGAGGCCCTCCGCAACTTCGTGAGACCTGGTTTCAAACTAAAGCATAAAAAATAGGGCCGGGGGTGTAGCGCGGAGGTAGAACGCCCCTACGTTCAATCCCCGATACTGCAAAAAAAATAAATAAATAAAATAAAGTCAGTGACTTAGGCTGAATTGAAGAGACTTACATTATTTTTGATTTATACATATTATTTTTTATCAAAATATAAATAGGTGTCCAGCTAAGAAGGGTCCTGTGATGCCCTGGCTATGTGTTATTTTTATATACTTTTATTGGTGCATTGTAATTAGACATCAGGGTGAGATTCAAAGTGATACATTTGTACATGCATCCTGATATTATTTTTAAAAAGAAATGAGTGAATAGGAATGTCAAAGTCTTGAGTTTTAAGCTTATACTTATTGATATAGTTAATAAAAGTCATAGATTGTGTATATTGGAATAGAGAGAATCAGATTAACCCAATGCAGCACAGAGACACTGCGTACCTAATCCTAGAGGCGATATAATCATTCTGTCATGTATGATAAATGCCTGGATAGATCTTAGGATTTAGAGAATCTCAAGTTAAGCCTCTAGCTTATTCCTATAAATCTCTAGGGCTTAAAATAAAAATGATCTCATATATCTCCACTACAAGACTCAGGTGTGAAAATTCTCCAACAAGAAAACATCCTCTAAGCGAGATATATTTTGTAATTGATCATGTGTCCACATTATCCAAGTATAGAGGCTGATGCTGCCACTGCTTTAAAATAAGGACAGGAAAAATAGGTTTCCAGTGAGAAAGCCCCAGAGACAGAAATGTCAATTTATTGCAGACATTTAGGAGAAAAGAGAAAAGCTGGTCATTTTCCTTTAACAAAAACTAGAGTCAGAACGCAGCAAATCTGTTGACACTGAAAATTAATAGCATGCCAATTTAAAAGGGGCCACACACTAAAAAAAAAAAAAACTAGACTTTAATTTTAGAGCAGTTTTAGGTTCGCAGCAAAACTAAGCAGAAAGTCCAGAGATTTCTGTATACTCGCTGCATCTACACACACACGACCTCCCTAGTTGTCACATCCCCAGTGTACCAACACCAGAGTGGTACATTTGTTACAACTGATGAACCAACATTGACACGTCACCACCACCAAAGCCTGTGGTTTACTTTAGGGTTCACTCCTGGCGTCCGACATTCCATGAGTTTTTACTAACGTACGATGGTATGGAGCCACCATGATAGTATCATACAAAGTTTCACTGCTCTAAAAATCCTCTGTCCTCTGCCTTTCATCCTTTTCTCCTCCCCTAGCCTCTGGTAACCACTTTTTTAGGGGGGAGGGAGCAGAGACCAAGGATTGGACCTAGGGGCATTCTACCTCTGAGCCACACCCCCAACCCCCTTTTTATTTTTTTAAATTTTGAAACAGGGTCTCACTAAGTTGCTGAGGCTGGCCTTGAACCTGCAATCCTCTTACGCCACTGCTCCCAGCTCTTTGGCAACCACTGATCATTTTACTCTCTCCATAGTTTTGTCTATTCCAGAATATATCTTTGGAATCACTCAGTCTACAGACTTTTCTGATTGGTTTTTCTCATTTAGTCATATGCATTTAAATTTCCTCCACATCTTTTTATGGCTGGACAGTGTATTTCAATTTTTTTTTAAATTGACATTCTTCTTTGACTTACAACTGTGGTTTCTTTCCATGGTGCAGATGGAGTGTGAGTTTTACATACTGGCCAACACATCTAGGAGTAGAAAAGACCTAGATTTAGAGACAGTAGTCATGGGTTCAGGTTCCAGCTCTTACTAGAATGGGAACTTGGAGAAGTTGCTTGGCCATAGAGGTGAGTGGAAGCCTGAACAGAAAGGGCTTAATTGTCCATGGGGTGACTCAGCTTGAAATTGTGGCTGATCAGAATGCCCAGACCAGGGGGTGACATAGTGACCCCGTCAAATCTTCTATCTTACAAAACTGAACTGTCAAAAAGACATATACAAGAAATAGGGAGCAGTTGCATTCGAGGGAATGAAAAGAAGACAGATCCCAAAGCTGATCTTGCTTCTTAAAAGAAATTCAGGTTCTATCCATACAGTGAAACAAAATGTACTAAAAAAATCATCTAGGACATGGATGATTTTAATAATAGGAGATCACTCTCATAAGGAACTCTAAGTGGGGAAAATAAAATGAAAAGATGTCTACACAGATAAATGTTAAGTCTGTTACCTACACATAGGGTCATAAGTAAAGGTAGCTAAAACTAAGGAACGACTCCAAAATACTTAGCAGTATTTATCCCTGGGTAATAATCGTACTACCCAGAGTTTCAGCGACAAACAAATGAAACTCAAACTGAGTAATCCGAGGACTGTTTAATTTAAAGGACTGTTTGCAAGGTTTTGGTGGACAATATTATAGTTCCCAGAATGAACCCCATCAGCAGCCTAAGCTGGTAAAGATTGGGGAAGGAAGTGGTTTCCTGAACATGTAGAAAGAACCTTGTGGGGAAAGCTGCTAGACAGAAGCTGGGTGGGCCCTAAATTTCAGGCAGCCAGCCAGCTGCAGCCCCTCCACCAGGAGGAAGGGAGCGGGTGAACCTCACTTGGGTGGGCAAAGCTCAGGGGGTGTCAGAAGGCAAGAGGGCCTTTGGGTACAGGTCAGCCTCCTCAGGCACCCTCTGAGGGATGACTTAACCTTCCTCTCTGTTCTTATCTGAATGTCCTGTACTTTCTCCAAAAAGCATGCAGATCAAGCATGTATTTCATAGCTTTAGTTGTTTTCTCCCTTGGCATTCCATTATTTGTCAGTTTTTTATTGCTTTTTCCCCCCAAGGGGCTGGATAAAAAGTAAAATAGAGGTGTGGGTCAAAAAAAGGAATAAAAATAAGCAAAATGATAAATTATAGGGAAAGTAACACAAGGAGTGATTGTGGGGATGTAAAAAGTCACAGATGGCGGCTAAAGCAAAGAGGCCGCTGAGTCTCACTGTCCCACTCCACACTCTGCATACGAAAGACTAAAAGTAAGAGGAATAATGCAATTTCTAAGGGAATATGAACACACTTCCCTGGGTCTGCTTTTGCTTAGACAACCAGCCTGGAGTGGAAAAGACCATTTCAGAGTTGCCACGGTCTTTTTCAGCATTCTGAAACCATTTGCCTTCTCGTGGCTCTGATCTAAATATATCTGCTTCCAAACCCCAAATGGTATTATTATTCTTATTATTTTGCAAGTGTTCAAACACCAAGTGGAACCCCACATCTGGCAGATCGCGCCGAGGTGACTAGTTTTAGTCCAAGCACATGTGAAACCAGGCAAAGCGGACTCACTGGTTAATCGCACGCAGGTGAAATGAGGAATACATTTTGTGATCTCCACTTTCTCAGGGCTGGGTTCTGTAAGGCGAACGCTCAGTTCACCAAAAGTCCCACTGTGCACTAGGACACCTGTGCCGCACCAGCAGAGGGTGGTGACAGACCCAGGAGCTTGGCTGGCCCTGGGCAAGCACTCCCTAGAGTTCCACCCAAGTGAGGCAGGCAAGGTCGCCTGGGTGCATTTCTCCTATCACACTCTGGTCTGTGGCTCCTCCCTTTAGTAGCCCTGCAGCCACTAAATGGGAACAGGAATTATGATTTCTATCTCAAATTGCAACCCTTTAAGCAAAAGCCACAGCACCCCCAGCCTCAGCAAGATCAGATGTATGGCCTGGTGGCTTGGCTCTCTATTTCAGGCCCAAGGCAGCCCCTGCATGAGGTTAGATGGGGGCAACCCCACTAAGGGGGGCAGCAAAGGAGCCCCTGTGTCCCAAAGCAGACGTTCAAACCTGATCAAGAAGGAATCTGAAGCAGGAAGCCATCAATGCCGGTCCTTGACAGGCCTGTGACTCTTTAATTAACTAGACCCCTGACTTGACATTATAGTTAATGCAAGAGAGACGAGCTTAGTTTTGAACAAGCAAAAGCGCGTCCCACTTGCAAATGTCAAATAAACTGTGCAAAGTATTAGCACGGATTATCAGCCCGTAGACACCTCTGGAAGTTTAAACTCTAGGAACGTCTAAAGTAATTGATTTATGACAAGTTGGGGAAGCACATTGCACAATCGTTTCCCTGGTGCAACTTAACTTTTCTACTAAAGAAAACAACTTAAGTAATTTTCATTGCATCACTTATAAGCAATCATGAGTTAGTCTTCCTTCCACTGGCATATAAAAATAGAAAGCATTATAAATGTTAGAGACTTGAACTACTACTTTTTAAAATCTGTTAAGCAATGAAGCCCTTTTTAAGGTAAATCTTATAAGTAACTTCAACATATCTAGAACAGAAGAAAAAAAATCTTATGAATGTAAATTTATCTGATAAGCTCATGTGTCTGTTAAATGCTATGAAGTTGGTTACAGAGAACAAGGATGTGTGTTGGGTTAATGAGATCAAGGTTTATAGATGGCTTGCAGATTTATACCGGTTAGAATTTATTTTATTTTGGTATTTTCTTCACAACTATTTTTGTCAATGATGACAGTGATTCCCCCAGATAAATCATTATGGATGGCAATAGATATTTTTGCCTTTCTTGCAAGCTTAGGATATTCTTGAATCAAATAGATCAAAAGAAGTTTTACTTCCAAAGTCTGCCCTAAAACAAGTTATTAACATTGGCAACATATCAACACGCTCTCATCTCCAGCAAGTTAAATGATTTTTAAAAAGTGATTGTGATAGAGACAGATAGCTATGTTCTTACCAAAAATCAGGGAAAGAACTAGCTTAGTGGCAGAGGAGCATGAAGAGTCATTCAGACAGAGGAGGCCATGAACAGGCCACCCCCTGCCAACCCCAGGGGCTCCTCCACGCCCCCAGTTAGAACAGGGAGGAAATGACCCCAGCTAGAAAAAATTGAAACAAATCCCTTATTTTCCATTTCCCAGGCCTCTGTGACATGAGGAACAGGACTCTAGGTGTTTAATTTTGGCCACTACTGTTCCTTTTCTAATAAAACCAGAAAAATCTTTGACGAAGACAAATTGTATTGCATGAAACATGTGCAGTTTTTTTATATAATTATGTTATCCCTAAATAAACCTGATAAAAGGAAAAGAGGAGTGGCACAGATATGCCAAAGATATCTCAGTGAGAGTCTTTCAACGCAGGTCTCTCCTGTGACTTCCAATTTCTTGGAGTTGGCCTCCCCTCCCCAGGATCTGCCTTGGAAACTTTTTCTGGTTAAAACCAAATGGCTTTTTGAATTTACCACCTTCCTCCAGATTCTAGCTTTATTTAAGGTTTATTTACAAAAGGTGCTTCAGAGGAAAGACATGGGCAAAATAACTGTCACAAACATCGACACGACACTCCTTGGCCATGCCCAACTCTAAAACAAAGCAGAGTCGAATGAGCTCGTTTGCAAACAGCCACATATTTACTGAAAGGAAATGATTCTGTATATCACAAAGTAGAAGAAGTGCCCAGCTCAGGTTCTGATGAGATTTGCTGTTGTGTGTCCTGGCAAAGGAACCTTAACCAGATGAACACCAGCCTATAAATAGCAGTACCTGCACCGGCGAGAGTGCTGCTTCCGTCAAAGGAATGCTTTTCTGGATTTGGCTGCCATTATTTTCCAAGAGACTCAGTGTTATGTTAGCAAAAGAAATGAGAAGGTAGACTAGATCAGGGACCATTATGGAAATAGCTGCTCAGACCTCAGCCTTGAAGAGAGGTCTGCAGAATCAATCAACTTCCCCGGTTAAAACACAACTTCCAGCCAGGCGTGGTGGCGCACGCTTGTAATCCCAGTGCTTGGGAGGTGGTGACCGGAGGATCCAGGTTCACGGCCAGCCTCAGCTACTTAGTGAGGTCTCTGCAACTTAGTGAGACCCTGTTTCAAAATAAAGAATAAAAAAAACATAGCTGGGAGTGTAGCTCGGAGGTCGAATGCTCCTGGGTTCAATCCCCAGTACCACAAAAAAAAAACACAACTTCCAGTACACATACACACACACACACACACACACACAAGTGTGTAGTTTTACACCACAAAAATATACTGTTATGACAGGAAATACTAATTAAATATCTGGGGGTGGGGAGAAAGTTCCACTGTGAATTCATGAAGGAATTTTCAATGCTCGGTGTGTGAAGAATATACTATAAATACAGGAGGCTAGAAGGAGAAATGAACACTAGATGCTATCGGAAAAATAATTTGTAAATATTTGTGTTGTGACAAAGCTAGTGCTTTTTAAAAAAAAAAGTTGTTTCTTGGTGGTATAAATAACAAGAATGCAAAATAAAGACATCCTCAGAGAACAGATGTTTTAAATGCTAATCAAGAGAGCAATTCTCATGTAACATGAAAAATAACATTGAAAAGAAAGACTAGAAAGGGTGAAGATGAAAAGTTTTCTTTGAAATATGGAAATAGAAAGTCTGAATGAGGTTTCTATAAAATACAAATTACATTTCAACAATGTTTTTCATAATTGATAAAGTCATATGTATGTTTAAGAAACATATTTACATATTGACAGCAGATTTGCTTTTTGAAAAGTTTGACTGGAAAGAAGAATTACAATACTCAAAGCCTCACAACCTGGCTTTTTTTTTTTTTGGTGGGGGGTGGAGGTAATTTGTTTCCCTTTGGGGGTATAGGTAATTTGTTTCTCCTTTAACCTTCAAACTCATATTTTTCAGACTGAAAACAGACTCAATGACTCAAGAGTAGGTATATCCAGGGTCCCAACACCAGGTCATTAAAATCATGTTAAAATTGAATTTTGAGCCAGGCATGGTGGCGCAGGCTTGTAATCCTGCGCAGTACTTGGAAGACTGAGACAGGAGGATCGCAGGTTTACAGCCAGCCTCAGCAACTTAGTGAGGCCCCGTTTCAAAATAAAAAATAAAATTGGGTTGGGGGTATAGCTCAGAGGTAGAATGGCCCTGGGTTCAACCAAAAAAAAATTGAATTTTGGTCAGCAGCTTTTGAATATATCTATCTTATTGTTCAACAATCAATCCTCTCTTTGTAAATGGCACTTCATTCAACCAATGTACTGAGCCTACATGTAAATTGCTCTTCTGGGCTCTGCGGTTAGGGCAGTGAAAGGTCTACATGTCCCTTCTCTCCCAGACTTCATGATCTAAACTAGAGGCTGAAGGGAGAGAAGGAGGCGAGGAAATGGTTCCTGGTTGGAGGCACTATTAGCATTTTAGGCAGGACAAAGATTTTTGAAGAGGACCATTTAGTACATTACCATTAAAAGCCAAGAACAACTCCAAGTCAGCTGCAATAAACAAAAACTTCCCTACGCATTTCCAAATCTCTTAGGGGGTAGGAATTTCTTCAAAGTGCTTGGGTGAAGGAAAGAAACTCTGTGTAAGATATGAGCTCCTCCATCTTGGAAGGCTTTCTAAATTTAAGGTCACTTAAGAATTCAGATGTCAGGCGTGGTGGCACATTCCTGTAATCCCAGTACTTGTGAGGCTGAGACAGAAAGATCGCAGGATCATAGGTTTGAGGACAGCCTCAGCAAGTAGTGAGACTCTCATAAACTTAGTGACCCTGTTCGAAAGTAAAAATAAAATAGTGTTGGGGTTGCAGCTCAGAGGTAGAATGCCCCTGGGTTCAATCCCCAATACCACACACCCTCAAAAAATTTCAGATACAGTCCTAATAGAGGTTGACCCTATTAGGTCAAAAGAAGGATTGTTAACACCAAACTTTTTCAACATTTCTTATCAAAGATGAGGGCAAAAAGACCAACCTCCAGGCTAGGAGCTCCTGAATAGTAGTGGAATGGCAGATGAGTGTGAATTCTGTTTAAGATTAGTTTTTGTTGTTACGCTACTTCTGTTTATTTATAGCAATTCTTACCTGCTCTATTGACAATCAGTTGTAACAGAATGATGTGTTGCAATTGAAGACAAAGTTATAGGATTTAGACTTTTAAGATGTTATAATGTAATATAATATCACTTTGATTCATTTGTTTCTTAAGAACTATTTATTGCAAACACAGCCACATTAGAAGTTCCATGTCTCATGTGTCCTTTCTTCACTTTTCCATAGAGTTGGTAAGTTAGCATTTGCTATTGTGGTATTTGACCTAAAAATATAAAATCCTGAAATTCAAACTATATGGCATGCAATTATTTTTTAATATGTGTGAATAATTTGTCAGTGAAAGAAAGAAAAGTAGATAAATTTGTTCTTAAATCATTCCTTTAATAACAAGGACTGCTTATATTCAGGGATTTGATTCGTTTTTATTTTATTTTGTTTGTTTTTTTGTCACCTCAAACATTTATTGTTTCTTTGTGGTGAAAAACATCTAAAACCCTTTCTTCTACCTTTTTAAAAATGCACAGTACATTATCCTTCTTTGGTTACACTACTGTGCAATAGAACACCAGAACTTGTTTTTCCTTTCTGTTTAGATGGTTCATTCTACTCAGAAAAATCACCTACAGTGTTGGGATGATCTTAAGTTCTATCCAAGAATTCTTTGATACTCTGCCTTTTAAGAAGTGAAGCTGGATTCTCCTCCTTTTGAGAATAGGCTGGACCTAGTGACTCAAATTTAATGAGTAGCATATTACAAAAGTGGCAGTGTGTAATTTTAAAGACTAAACCATGAAAGGCTTTGTGGCTTCCTCCTTGCTTCTTTGTCTTGGATCAAGCTCTCTGGAGGAAGCCAGATGACATGGCATGAGGCTGCTCCAGCAGTCCCCTGGAGAGACCCACCTGGCCATGAACTGAGGCCTCCTGCCAGCAGCCATGGGAGTGAGCCACCTCAGTGGCCCGTCCTCCAGGGCCCACCAAGCCCTCAGATGGCTGCAGCCCTTGCTGACCTCTTGAGTCCAACCTCACTGGACACCCTGAGCAAGACCCCCTGGCCAAGCCTGTCCCAGAGTGCTCATAGAAACTGTGAGCTAAAAATGTTCGTTTTTTTTAAGTTGCTAAGTTTTGAGGTAAGTTGTTTCTTGACGATAAATAACTAATAAAAGTGTATACTTCGATCATCGAAGTCTAAATAAAACCTACAGTTCCAGCTTTTTTTTTTTTTTTTTGTGGTACTGGGGATTGAACCCAGAGGCATTCTATCTCCAAGCTACACCCGCAGCCCTATTTTTTATTCTTTATTTTGAAACAGGGTGTCACTATGTTGCAGAGGGCCTAAGTAGCAGAGGCTGGCTGTGAACCTGGATCCTCCTGTCTCAGCCTCCCAAGTACTGGGATTACAAGTGTATGGCACCACGCCCGACCCCAGCATTATTTTCACCCTTCCATATTGCCAACAAGTATAACGTAGAGGTCAGTAGCAGCCCCTGACTTTAGGGTATCTAGATACAACTAAGTCTACTCTGGGTCCAACCAGCTCACAGCTGTGAACGGTCAACTCCACTGTTGCATCCTCCTGGACACAAAGTACTGGCCCCTGACTTCTAGGCTTCTGCTTCCACCCAACCAAGGATTATCAAAGAATTCTTTCCAAATAAATAGTGTTTTCCTTAATGGGTAAATACAACTCTCCCCATCTCATTGTTCAATATTTTATTGGATTTCAATGTATGGATTTACAACCTTGGAATCAACTAGAAACATATTCCAAAATACCAGATCCCTTTAATGAAACAGCATCCCTGCCCCCATGCACCAACTGTTGATCTGTGTGATAAGCAGCTTCTAAGATGGCTCCCAATGATCCCCCACTCCCAGTATTCATGTCCTTGAATAATGCCCTCCCTTGAATGTGAGCTGGGCCCAGCAACTTGCTCCTAACCTGCAGAATGTGGCAAATGTGATGGGATGTCACTTTGAGATGAGGTGACAAAGACTGGCTTCCATCTTGCCCACCCTCTTTTGTTCTCTGTCTTGTGCACACTGATGAAAGCCAGACGCCGTGCTGTGAGCTGCCTTATGAGAAAAGTCCATGTGGCAGAGAATTGAGAGGGACTGCCAGCCAACAGCCAGCGAGCAACTGAAGTCCTCAGCTCTGCTGTCCAAGGAGCTAAATCCTGCACAACTACTTGAGTGAACTGGGAGGAGGATCCTCCCCCTGTTGAGCCTGGAAGTAACCACACTCCCATTAGTACCTTGGGTGCAGCCTGTGACAGACCCCGAGCCGGAGGAACCAGCAAAGCCAGGTCCAGCTCTAGACCCCCGAAAATGAGAGATAATAAATGTCACTTGTTTTAGCTGTTAAATTTGGGGGTAATTTATGATGCCTCAATCGATAAGTAATATACTGTAGAAAAAGAATTAGCTATAAGACATAAATTATAAAGTACATGATAGTCCAATGTTTCTAGAACATGCTCAGTACTGTTAATATAAAGCACCAAATAATATTTGAACAAGACTTAGGAACACCAAAGCCTAGATAATGGGATGCAAAATATCCTACCATGTGACTTTCCCCCTATGATAAATTCCCTGTTTCATTTTTGTTGTCTTCAAAAAAAAATGGACATGGGAATATAAACACAGTTACAGTCTTTAAAATATTTTAAAATTTTGCCAGGCATGGTGGTGCACGCCTGTAATCCCAGTATTTGGGAGGCTGAGACAGGAGGATCGCAAGTTTGAGGACAGTCTCAGCAAGTAGTGAGACTCTCAACAAACTATTGAGACCCTGTTTCAAAATAAAAAAATAAAATAGGGCTGGGGGTGTAGCTAAGAGGTAGAATACCCCTGGGTTCAATCCCCAGTACCAGAAAAAAATGTTTTAAAATTTTAAATCTTAGTGCCTTGTTTTAAATTTTAAATAGAAACATATCTAGCATGGAGGTGGCTTCTGATCTCATTTCCCAGGTTTATGTATTCACTACCTGCCACATGGTGATAAGCTTTTGTTAAACTTAAATATATATGGAAAGGTAGATGTGGGAGGCTACTTGTTAGCACAATTTGTTTTAAACCCCTGAATATATACAAGGGAAATGTAGCCGAGTTTGAGGTTTCTGCTCTAAACTCCTGAATGTATAAAAGGCAAAAGTAGCCGAGTTTGAGGTTTTTGCTTTAAATTTCTGAATATATAAAAGGGAAAAGTAGCCGAACTTAAGGTTTGTTTTTTCTACATTAGCCTTTCTCTAGATATAGTCCATGGAAGGCAAATTATACAGCTATTTATAGTTGGTATGCTTTTTTTTTCCTTCAGTTAGTTTTTTTTTGTTGTTTTTTTTTCTTTTTCTTTTTTTTATGTTCATTTATTGGTGCATCCTAATTATACATTTTGATATATGTCAGGGTATCAACGTCATACATGCACACATTGCACATTTATCCGTCCCTCAATCCCACCTTATTCCCTCCCCCTTCCCTCCCTTTCATGCTCTGGGTAGTGATTGAGTCTTATAAGTTTGTGTATGTACATCATGTGCTATAGTGTGTTTCCCTCCACTCCCCGCCCAACTCCCTCAGTTAGGTCACCTTCTTTGTCCATCTAAAGATTTCTTCTTCTTCCCTTCTAAGTCCCTTCTAAGTCCCATTCTATCTAGCTCCCA
>PVJS01054442.1:0-12958 GCA_004027185.1 Glis glis | reverse complement strand
TGTGTGTGTGTGTGTGTGTTATAGTATTGTAGGATTACAAACTTTGGAAGGGAAATGCCACACTTTTGGAAATGACACTAGAAAAATGATACAAAGAACTCTCTCAACTTGGGCCCAGCCAATATTTTCTGCAGCACCAAAAGGCTATAAAAATATGGTTTTTGTCTCCTCCACTCCATGTATGCAAAAAGCAGTTTATCTTTGTCTAAGCACAGCAGTCATAGGCTGAGTCTTTTCACCTAAGTTTTCTCTTCATTTATGTTCTTTGCAAAATTATTTGTGAAAGTACTTTTATTTCCCCCACAGTCTTCCTAACTTTCCCCGTATCACTCCCCTTGAGTCCTCTTCACTTTTTAAAGCCGAGGCGGAATGCTTAAAACGGATGCATCCTTCTTTATGCATAGCGCCCAATCATATTCTGTAACCTTCCCCATAGTCTTAAAAAAAAAAAAGAAAAACCCACTAACAAAGCAACAGCATATAACATCAGGGGCTGTCGGGGGTGGGGGGCAGGGAGTCGAGGGCAGCTGGTAATTTATGATTCCTCTAGTATGGCATGTAAAGGATTTGCCAGTGCCCCACTTCCACCCCACCCCCAAACTACACCGCGCTTAGCGTTAGGATGATGATAATGTACCTGGAAGGAACAGGCAGCCCATGCCCAGGCAGGCAGCCTCAGACGCGGCGCCTCGCCATCTGCACCACCTGCTGCATTCATGAGTCCATCTGGTGACGGCAGCAGCTCATTGTAGGCCTCTTCTGAGGAACATTCGGGCTGAAAAGCAGGCAGTGTGAATTATTTAGGTAGCTAGGATAAATAAATAGAGGGAAAGGAGAATAGCAGGGGAAGGAGCTAAGGCATCCTGTGCTGCTTGAGTCGGGGGTGCTTTGGAATCTTCCAATGCAGGAAAACATCCGTTTGCATATAGATTTAGATGTATAGATCCCTTCCTGGATTGCAAACCAATGCATTCAATCTAGCTTGAGATAGTGCTCAGCCTGTTTTGCACTTATAATATGGCCCCCTTCAGGTAGGGAATCTTGGGGTCTTTTCAACATAAGTAAAATTGATAAAATGTAATATTCTTTAGGCATTGGTTTATGGAAGTAAGGCAACTGTGTGTCCTTTTTTGTGGGAACAACATGTTTGACTTTTTAGTTGAACTATAATTTATGTAGATTTTGTGGGGTTTTATCTACTAGATGTAAAAAAGTCAGAAAAAAATTTCATGTTAATTTTGTTTGTATATGTGGCTGGTCAAAATATTTTAGCCACTGTATACAAAACACTGTTATTGGTTCAGCATACACATTAATGTATACTAGATAGTAAATGAAAGTTTTCAAGCACAAAATTCTATGTTTAACTTTGTTGTTTTTGTGTCTAGATAAATCATATGGGCAGGTACACAAGTCCTAGGAATTACCTGATAAAAGCAACAAAGAAATACTCAAATTGTAAACTTGATTCAAATAAATCATACTAAACTAGACTCTTTATTGAAATAAGGAAAGTTTAAACAAAATGGTTTTTAAAGACTTGCTGGCATTACTTTGTATCTAAAAAAATTGTTTTATGAGACTATAATTGTCATGAAATCTAGGATGAGTTGGTTTGTATAAAAATGAGCATAAATTAGGTTAGAATTATGAATGGAATTGGTAGTACCCAGAATTTAAACAAACCATTTCTATTTTCTTTCCTCCATCATTTATAAAATAGTATCATTTTCAGATGAGGGTGGGGCTTTATATTAAATTATGATTTTTAATACTCATCTCATTTTTACACTACAAATTAATACAGATAATGTAAATAGTGTTATATTATATCTAGCCTGTTTTGTTTTTAAACCTATCTTAAAGCCATGAAAAAGAGAAAGGGTTTATTAACATTTTCCCCAGTCAGACAGGCATGTGATGTTTTGCATTCTAGAGTGGACTGGGAGCCGGGCGTTGTGGAGCACGCTTGTAATCCCAGTACTTGGGAGGCTGAGACTGGAGGATCTGTGTTCGCAGCCAGCCTCAGCTATTTAGTGAGGCCCTCTGCAACTTAGTGAGACCCTGTTTCAAAATAAAGAATAAAAAATAGGGCTGGGGGTGTAGCCCAGAGGTAGAATGCTCCTGGGTTCAATCCCCGGTACCACCAAAAAAAAAAAAAAAAAAAAATAGAGTGGACTAGGTTCTTAGGGTTAGTTTTCTCCATCCATTGACTCGATTCATTTGCAAAGTAAACTTAATTGATCTTTTTTGGGCCAGTGAAGCTCTAGCCATCATTTAAAGCAACATTCATATCTGGAGCCAAATATGCACGAAAATGACGCACATTGTTCACTCTGAAGGTAACCAATAACCCTCTTCACATTTTTTTCCAAATAAAATGATATTTATTTTAAGGAAATTTATTTAACCTCAGTCTTTTCCCATAAAGTATTTGACACAATTCCTTTTCAAAACTATTGTCTAGCATCAAATAATATATTTGTCTTAAGACACAGAACTGTCAAATTTAAGGACATCCAATCAAATGCCGATGATTTAGGCAACACTGAGTTTATCTCCTCAAGCAGTCTTCTCAGGTCTCCTACTTTCTCCTATGACATCCCAGCTCTTTCTTTCTCCGGCCCCACGTTAAACAATGCCCCCCATTCATACACACCAGCTTTGAAAATATGCCATTTAAAAAAATAATCCCCAAGCCGGGCGTGGTGGCGCACACTTGTAATCCCAGTACTTGGGAGGCTGAGACTGGAGGATCTGGGTTCCCCACCAGCCCCACCTACTTAGGCCCTCTGCAATTTAGTGAGACCCTGTTTCAAAATAAAGAATAAAAAATGGGGCTGGGGGTATATCTCGGAGGTAGAGTGCCCCTGGGTTCAATCACCAGTACTGCAAAAAAAAAAAAAAAATAATCCCTCCAAATTACATTTGTCCAGAATTAGTAATAAAGACCTATACTTATTCATCCTACATTATCTTTCCTGGAAATCAATCTGTTCATCATAGAGTCTCCGAGGCCCCGTTTGCCCCTCTAATCCTGGAAAGAAGGACCAAGTTGACAGACATGATTCATTAAAAGTAACCTGTCTGTGTGGGGGGTAGTGGTTAACTGCAAGCACAGAAGTCGACTCTGTTTAAGTGCCAACTTCAGGGAGCATTTACAGATATCCCCAGCCTCCTTAGATGTACAAAGTAATTAAATATTTTAGATAAATTTTAGACTGTGCCTCTACTAGAATACTTACGCTCTTATTGCTTTGTATCCACCATGATTTCCTGTGCACATTTAAAAATTTTTGTTTTTAATTTAAGACTCACAGGGAAGAGACCTCTTGGGCACTGCTTTATTTCCTTTTCAGTTCTGAAGTTAGGGTGTTTTTTTTGCTATAATGTGGAAAGGGCCATGATCATTCACACGTGTGTTGAGTTCCTCAAGCCACAGTCTTCTGTTAACTTCACCTGGAATGTGTCATAACATATAATCTCCTAAGATCATATCAAAACATATTTGTTTCAACAGGGGGAGTCTAGGTATTTATTTCCATAAAAGGACAACAGAAACTTAGTAAATGAACACTTATGAGCACATTGTACTTGCTGTGATCATTTCTCTTTAACATTTTAAGGATTTCTGCCTTCTATTCTTATAGGACTAGAGAATCTAGAATCTGGATGTTAGCTGTCTTTTTCTTTGATCAGCATTTTTATCAAATATGTTATATAAAGATACAAATATCTCTTCAAGGAACTTATGCACCCAAATATTTGTTAGGAATTTTAAAAGTGAAATTTTATAATTTGTCAAGGAGCTGCCCAGAAGGTAATTAATTAGTGTTACTACTTGCCTTTAAGAGTGCTGACTTTATATTTATGTAGTAAATTGGTGAGTCTAATGATTTCATTAAAACTAAAAAATAAATTAAAAAAATGCTAATAAAAGCCTTTGTGTAATACATTATACCTTTCAAAAGTAAATCTCCTTTTAGTGGTCCTCTTGAAATTTGCCATTGACAGTTGAGTCAAATCAGCTGTATTTATGGTAGGTTAGCTGCTTTAAATACTGCTCTCTAATAGCAGTTATGGTGTTATTAATTATATGGGATAAGTAGCAAACAGTAGCATCCATGTTGCTTCTTAATAGCCTCCCATAAAGAACTTCATTACCCCATTCATAGGGAAGAAGAGGGATGTAATAATAAATCATGGGTATTTTTATGACTGCATAAGTAGGGAGGTAAGGTGACCATTTAGGGTTTTACCAAAGCAAGGATAGGATAATAAATAAAATGGTGTTTACTTAAGCACTGAACACATTTAGCATTGTCCATCTTTTGTTTGGGGTGTCATGATGGCAGGTTCCTTTATTTTCTTAAAAGATATAGAGAGGCTGGGCGTGGTGGCGCACGCTTGTAATCCCAATACTTGGGAGGCTGAAACCAGAGGATCCGGGTTCGCGGCCAGCCTCAGCTACTTAGTGAGGCCCTCTGCAACTTAGTGAGACCCTGTTTCAAAATAAAGAATAAAAAATAGGGCTGGGGGCGTACCTCGGATATAAAATGCCCCTGGGTTAAATACCCAGTTCTAAAAAAAAAAAAAAGATATAGAGAGCCTGGTGTGGTGTCACCCACCTGTAGTCCCAGTACTTGGGTGGCTGAGACAGGGGGATCAGAGGTTCAAGGCCAATGCACAATAACTTAGTGAGACCTGGTTTCAAAAACAAAACAAAAATACAACAAAATAAAAAAGGCTTGGGTGTAGCTCAGTGGTAGAATCTCCCTGTGTTCAATATTCAGTTACACACACACACACACACACACACACACACACACACACACCATATAGATATAGATGAAACCTAGTTATATTTGGAGGGAGAGAATTCATGGCCAGAGGGGAGGCAGGTCTGCTTAGGAGTACAAACAGGAGGAGCAGCATCTGTGCACTGAGGGATGAAGGAGTTAAAAGAAATCTGTGAGAGTCCCTTCTGGCTACTATTTCCTGTCAAGATCTTGCAGACTTTTGGACTGTTCATCTCAGGGTCCTAGTCTGAGTGTCATATTGGGTATAGGTTTTTAAAATAATGCATTGTATTTTGAGAAGCAAGATAGTATGGTACAGTCTGTGGGCTTGAAAGCCGGAGAAATTTATGCTGCTGCTTAAAATATGTTAAGCAAAAAGTGCTTGGCGAGAGCAGGCACTCAGTAAATATTTCACGCACCCCCCCCACACACTTTGCTCTTAATAATGGGGTTGTTAGTAGCACTAGAGGGAAAGTACAAAACTGAGATTTCACTTCTCAAAACCAAATTAGCTTCTTACCTCAACCGACAAATTCTGAAGTCGAAATGAGTCATAATAAGGATTAGTCAGGGAAGCTTGAATTGAACCTATTTCTCGTGCATGTGTGGCTCCTTATCAGTCTCCTGCTACTTATAATTGCTGGATTCACTTTCTGAAATTAGCAAAGGGGAAAGCAAAGTAAAGACAGAAACTCAGCCACTTGCTGGTTTCTTCCCTGCCTAGAATATGAGGGAAAGAAGAGGACTGTAAAAATATAATATTTCATTATTATCATTAAGGAAATGTAGAAATAAAAAAAAAATAGGAGTTGTCTTCTAAAGGTACTGATGGAGAAAATCTAGATTCTAGCAGATTAGCCTGAAGTCAGAGATGTTTGAAGGGGTTCTCTTATCTTCTGGGTCTCCTCTCTTTTGCAAAGCATAGGGATACCTGTCTTTTCTACTAATCCCATAAACAATACTGTCTGGATTGGATGCTGGGAGAGCCTCACAAGCCATGTTGCCAGTAGTATGTGAGCCCAGCTCACATCTTCAGAGTGTGAGCCCAGGAGGTGGTCTCAGTCAACTTCAGGTGTGTTTCCTGCAGGAAGGGTTACATCAGCCGATTGGGCTGATTTTACCCTTCTGGGGGTGCTATTTTTTGTTATCTGATAAAATGCTTGGAAAGTGATTAGTTTATCAGGGGAACAGCTTGTTACTATAAATTTGCTGAATGCGTAACAACATTGCCATAACACAGATGGGAAAATGAAAATTAAAAAAAAAAAACAACAAAAAGCAGAAATAGCCAGAATCCTCCTCCTGTTTATTTTGACTCAGATTTCTCCCTGGAAAACAACGGCTTCCCAAGACTCCCAGCTTCATAGTGAAGGGAGGTATCTGAGGGAAAGGTATAAGAAGGAAAACCCACATGAAAACCAGGAGGGAGTATAATAGAAGAGCCAAGGGGGAGTAGATGCTGGCGCCTTGTTCTCTCCCCGACCAATGGTGACTGCTACATCCATCACATGTCAGTCCAGGCTGATTGGCTGAGTGGATTTATATAAATTAAAAAATACAGGTCATATGCCTTTTCTGATAGACTGTAAATGAGAAATAGGAATTCCTCTAAATCTCAAAGGAGATAGTCCCTAGGCAGGGCTTTCTAGTCAATAAAGCGGTACAATGTCACTCTTCTTGCTGTGTTTGTACAGTAAGTTTTAGTTAATAGACAAATATTATGCCAGGCTTTCCCTGACTTTGTCAGCAAGAGGTAATTGGTAAATTAACTCACAGGGTGTTGAAGACTTCCCAGTTTTTGTTGCAGTTGGAGCTTGTGCTTTCTAGACATGAAGGGGGCAGAAATCATCCCTAGCTCCGTTTTTTTTTTTTCAGTGTAACAAGTGAAAATGGCATTAGTTAAGGAACAATGACTTTTATTCACACTCATTCTCTCAGCTCCATGTCCATTTGTCCATTGGAATGAGCCACTTATCATTCTTCTAGGTTTTTCCTCTTTCAACATCAAGAGTTATGAAAGGAAAATTCCATTTTTTTCCTGGCCCTCCATGACAGGCAGACTGAAGATTGTGGTCATTTGGATTAAAAACATATCCATCACCACCAGCTGGCACGTTATTATGATGTCTCCTTTGAATATATGAATTTCATACACTGCATGTTGGAAGTCTAAGAATGACAACTTTTTAGATAAATAATTATCCCATTGGTGATGTACAGCATACTGTTGCCATATTTTCTCACTTTTACAGCATTCTTGCCCTTACCACCCATAACATAAATCTTCTGCCTTCACATTTAATAAAACTACTAGGGTAACAACCCCCTGTACTCAGTACAGTCAACCAATCACACGTCATCATTTGACTATCATTATTTTTGTTTTCTTGTGACAGATATTTTCGTAGATAGTCTAGTTTAAATTTGACAGCATATTTGATACAGCCGTACAGGTAAATAAGCAGATGACCTTATTTATGTGTTGGCTGTGACCTCTGCATGCAACCCACAGCTCCTCGAGGTTTCCATGGATAGAAAGATAGATGAATGAATAGCGTTCTCGACATCGATCAGCATTATTATCCGCACCCGCTCATCGGTCAGCTGAATTTTGGAGAGTGGGGAGAAATATGTACACATGGCAGGGAGGCAAGGGCAGGAGTGACCATTTCTCAAGAGCCTCATTTTCTCCTAAGCCTCAGTTCCCTGTGTCACAGAACTTTTGGTTCCTTGGGCATGGGAGAGAGACATTGCTCCATCTCATTCAGCGGTTTTGGAAATTATGAACCCCACTCCTCACCCATTCCTGTGTCTTTCTCTGGTCCCCCCTAAGCTTCTTTCTCGCTCTCAACCTTAGTTTCCTTAGTAAAGTTCTTGCTCAGATAGTGACCATCTCTTACTTTTTACTCTGTGGTTTTCTAGTAAACTAACAGGCTATGTTAGGAATGTGGAGTTTGCATAGGGATGAATGTGCTCCAGAAAGAGACTTCAGATCTTAGATATTTGACTAGTTAGCCCTTGTGAACTCTACAGAGTGTTTTCATGAGATGGACTGCGCTCATTTCCCTCAATAGCTCTTCCTTGGTTTGGATAAAAGGAAGGAATGTTCCTGCTCTCTCTGTTTTCCCTCTGGAAAATGGACAGATTAACTGTCATGGAAGAGCGTCACCTGAGGGGCAAAGGGATTTGGGACTCTCGAGTGTGACCCCCACACTCGATGAGGCTGAGGATGATTGTTATAAATCTTGTGTTTGTGAAGTAACTTCATAGAGAAGATTTCAAGGGTTTTCATATTAAGACTATGCCTCTATTCATAAAGATTGCCTCCTCCCACCCCGCTGCCCCCAGAGCTGATAATAGAAGGTTCATGCAATAGAGGTTTTAAGATCCTACCTTGTCTTCTTATCCATGTGGTTAGTGGCTGTGATGGTTGGATGTAGCTAAGCAGTTTGGGAAGTTGTCTCTAAATACATTTTTCCCCTCGGATCTATGCTAGATTAATTGTTGCCCACGTGGACTCTGATGGAGGGGTCTAACCCCATTCATTTCTTACATAACTTCCATTCTGCCTTAATTCTTAGCATGGCTATTTTGACCTTCCCTGAAACTCACCACATTTTCCTTTGGAAAAAGACCTCATTACTCTTCACAGCCAGCACCAAGCTGAGCACATAGAAGAGAGGAAAGACGTGTGAATTGACCGAATTAAAGCTGTGCTGTTACAATTAGTATAACATCTTCATCTCAGGTACTGAGGTGTTACGGGAATCATCTGTATAATATCATGTGCTGATGCTCGTGAAAAATCAGTGAGATGCAGATTTCATGACCAAAGTGTTTAAACAAACACAAATCACAACACATCTCCAAAGTTAAATATTTTTTTTTTTTTTGTGAGTACCCCAGGTGGGTATAGATTTACATCTTCAAACTAGGGGCAGATTTACTTTTAAGGTTTGATTATTCCGAAGATTAAAAATAACGTGTTGTCCTACAAATTTATAGTAATAATTTAGCTTTGCATAATACTTTAAGCTTTGCAAGGGATGTATTTATTTTTTCTTTTGAGTCTCAAATTCCTGTGCCTTAGATTGGATAGGCATCAGTACCTCCTTTTTCATTATTAGATAACTGAGGCACAGTGAGAAAATGTATATTAATTATGCATATTGATACAGCTAATTAGTGACAGCAACTAACTGGCCAGGAAGTTCTGCCTAATATCTGACTCCAGTTTTCCATGCTGTGAAATAAGTCTGTTTCTCCCTGTTGGAAGACTGTAATCTTGTACCAAATCAATAATAATCATGCTTCAGCCTTCTCCTTTTTATGATATAAATAATCCCAAGATTGTCTAAATTGCTCTGTAATTTCAACTTTCAACATAGTTATTCTTTGGCATTTAAGAAGAGCTAAGGTCCTTCGTTGTTTTTGTATTATTTTGGTCACATTTTGTTATCATGGGTTCAAATAGTCATAGCAGGAATATCGTAGCACTTACTGAGTATATAGTTGTTTAAGAAAATTAAACCAAGCCGGGTGTGGTGGCGCACGCTTGTAATCCCAGTACTTGGGAGGCTGAGACCAGAGGATCCGGGTTCGCGACCAGCCTCAGCTACTTAATGAGGCCCTCTGCAACTTAGTGAGACCCTGTTTCAAAATAAAGAATTAAAAATAGGGCCGGGGGCATAGTGTGGAGGTAGAATGCCCCTGGGTTCAATCCCCGGTACTGCAAAAAATAAAAAATAAATACGTAAATAAATAAAAATAAGGGCTGGGGGTGGAGCTTGGAGATAGAATGCCCCTGGGTTCAATCCCCAGTACCGCAAAAAAAAAAAAAAAAAGAAAACTAAACCATAGAAAAGTAAAATCTCTAGAAAATTAAAGTGTTAGGAGTTATAAATGTGACCCTAATTGACATATTAAGTTAGCTGTTATAAAATATTATTATTATGTCTTTGTAGTTTAGAGGACAAGATTTAAACATAGAAAATTCAGGTTCAAAGTCTGAATCTAACAGCCCTGTTTCCTCATCAGTACTATGGAAATAAAATATCACAAAGGGTTATCTTGACAACCCATATAGGATGATAGTTTCTTTCCTCATCAAAACAGAGGGAAAGGAAAAAATGTGTAGCAGATATCTTCTTGGGATATATGAAATAAAATCTATATTTCTTAAAAATGTTATCTTAGCTGGATATGGTGGTGCACGCCTGTAATTCCAGTACTTGGGAGGCTGAGACAGGAGGATCACAGATTTGCAGCCAGCCTCAGCAACTTAAAAAGGCTCTCAGAAGCCTAGTGAGACCCTGTTTCCATATAAAGTAAAACTAGGGCTGGGGGTGTAGCTAGAGGTAGAATGCCCCTGAGCTCAATCCCCAGTAAAACACACACACACACACACACACACGCACACACACACATACACAAAAAAAAGAAAGAAAAAGAAAATCCTTGTTGGCTTAAAAAAAAAGAATATATATCTTGACAATTCCCCATGCTCTTCGAGAAGTAGCAGAGAAGGACATTTACCAGTCTCTGCCAGCATCTTCACAAACTTAACTTCCTGGTACCTGCAGTCAGAGGTTTGGTATGTAAAGTAATGTCATATATATAGGTCAGACACTGAATCTCACATGAGTAGGTGTGTAGCAACATGGGTAGAAAACAGTGATACTTACAGTTGATGTAATGCCTTACAGTTCATTTATTCATTAAGAAACATTTATTAAGTAGCATACACGAGCTCATAGTACGAAGTACTGGGGATACAAGTCGAATAGGATACAAATCATACCTTCAAAGAAAATGTTAATTTTTTGAAAAACTCTTTATTTTGAGAAAGTTACAGACTCACATGCACTTGCATGAAATACTACAGAGAAATCCTGCGTACACTCAATTTCCTTCAGTGGTAGCACCTTGCATAAGGACAGTATAATATCGTCACCAGGAGAGGCTGAGGGAGGAGGATCAGAAGTTTGAGGCCAGCCTGGGCAACTTAGGGAGACACTATCTCAAAATAAAAAATAAAAAGAGGGGATGTAGCTCAGCAGTAGAGCACCTCTGGGTTCAATCCTAGTACTGCACCCCCCAAAAAGGAAAAAAAAGTCACCACCATGTAATTCACATTAACACAATCCATAGACATTTCAGAGTGCAACAATCTTACATATTTGTGTGTGTGTGTGTGTGTGTGTGTGTGTGTGTGTGTGTGTATGTGTAGTTCTCTGCTATTTTTTATTTTTTTTTGCGGTACCGGGGTTGAACGCAGGGGCATTCTACCTCTGCACTACACCCCCGGCCCTATTTTTTATACTTTATTTTGAAACCGGGTCTCACGAAGTTGCGGAGGGCCTCACTAGGTAGAGAGAGAGAGAGAAACAGGGAGAGAGAGAGAGAGAGAGAGCGAGCTGAGGCTGGCCACGAACCCGGATCCTCCAGTCTCCGCCTCCCAAAGTACTGGGATTACAAGCGTGCACCACCACGCCCGGCTAGTTCTCTGCAATTTTATCATATGTGAGAGATTCCTGTGACCATGAACAAAGCCAGGAAAAGCAACACTTCTTTCACAAGGCATTACATTTTAATACTATGTTTTATTTAAAAATATACTTTTAAAAATAAATAGTAGCTTGACTATTATATATTTTGTGGATCACTAGAGGTGCAAAAACCTCTCTTGATGACACATATAATATTTGTTTCCTTTTGTTTAGTCCTCTTTGTGGTGCTGTGGATTGAATCCAGGACCTCCCACATGCTAGGCAAGCATTCTGCCACTGAACTACATCCCCAGCTACTGTCTCCTTTCTTTTTGTTCTCTTTGTCCATCTTAGTTCAGGTCTTCTTCATGTTATATCTGGATAAAATAGCTTCATAGTGGGCTTTAAACATTACTAGTTCAAACATTATTAGTTCAAATACTTGACCTATTTCATTTATCAAGTTATAGATCTAAAAAATAATAGGAATGAATGAATAGATAATGCTGGAACCCAAACTGTGTTTAGTAAAAACACAAATTTGAGCCAGGCGTGGTGGTGCACGCTTGTAATCCCAGTACTTAGGAGGCTGAGACAGGAGGATCACAGGTTAGCGGCCAGCCTCAGTGTCTTAGTGAGGCCCTCCGCAACTTAGTGAGACCCTGTTTCAAAATAAAGAATAAAAAATCAGGTTGGGGGTGGAGCTCAGAGGTAGAATGCCTGGGTTCAATCCCCAGTACCACAAAAACAAAACAAAACAACAACAAAACAAAACAAAACAAAACAACAACAACCCCCCCCCACAAATTTGGCCTCTTTTCTCCTTAGTTACCTTCATTAGCTTCTCTTCATCTACAAGGTGACGTCTCATCTATGTAGTATGGTATTTCAGATATGCCTTAATCTACCCCTAATTGACTTTCTGAACCCACTGGTAATCCCCAAACCCTTCCAGTATTCTTCAGAACTTAGGTTGCCCTGCACCCTCCCAATTCCGGGGTCCTCCTCCTTCACCAACAAATGGCCTTTTTCTCTCCTTGCTCACTGATATCCTTCTGAATTCAATGCTCTGTCTGCAAAAGATTTTTCTGTCATCTTCCCACAAATAGACATACTTTCCATTTAACAGATTAGGCAACCTGCCTAAAACCATGTTTAGGAAATGACAGTATTAGTAAACTCAAAGCCAAATCTTCTAGTGAAAAATCTTGGAATTATTTTGCTATTTCACCTAGCAGGCATTCTTGTTTTGTTTGAAATCAAGTCTCTTAGCAGGATTATTGTGATCTAAGTAGATAGAAACATCACTTTTCTGTGCTTCGTGTTTTAACTTGCAGATGCTTGTTTTATCTCACAGGTTGTATGAATAACACTGTAACTTAGGATGTGTATACTCCAGCATTTAGAGTGCACCAGTGTTTATGTGTGTGAATCTATGGTTCACCCGTTCACTCAACAGCCCAGGCACAGGGTTGAATTTCAGGAATATAAAATATCTCATGGAGCCGGGTGTGGTGGCGCACGCTTGTAATCCCAGTACTTTGGGAGGCGGAGACCGGAGGATCCGGGTTCGTGGCCAGCCTCAGCGCGCATGCATGCGCGCGCGCGATCGATCTCTCTCTCTCTCTCCTCTCTCCTCTCTCTCTCTCTCTCTCTCTCTCTCTCTCTCTC
>PVJS01054441.1:0-12958 GCA_004027185.1 Glis glis | reverse complement strand
ATTGAAAAAAGAAATTGAAGAAGATCTTAGAAGATGGAAAGATCTCCCATGCTCTTGGGTAGGCAGAATAAATATCATCAAAATGGCCATTCTCCCAAAAGTGCTCTACAGATTCAATGCAATACCCATTAAATTACCAAAGTCATTCTTCACTGACATAGAAAAATCTGTCCTTAAATTCATTTGGAACAACAAAAAAGCCAGAATAGCCAAAGTAGTTTTCAGCAACAAGAACCATGCAGAAGGCATCACAATACCTGACTTCAAACTATACTACAGAGCCATAATAATAAAATCAGCATGGTATTGGCACAAAAGCAGACACATAGACCAATGGAGCAAAATAGAAGACTCCAAAACAAATCCACATACCTACAGCCAATTGATTTTTGACAAAGGGGCTAAAAACATCCACTGGAAAAAAGATAGCCTCTTCAACAAATGGTGCTGGCAAAACTGGCTAACCATATGCAGAAAAATAGAAATAAACCTGACCTTCTCACCTTGTATAAGAGTCAACTCCAGATGGATCAAAGACCTAGAAATCAGACCAGAGACCTTGCAGCTACTTAAAGAGGGCATAGATCCAACACTTCAACACATAGGCACAGGTAAATACTTCCTCAACAAAACCCCAAAGGCACAGAAAATTAAAATGAGGATCAATACATCGGATTGCATTAAACTGAGGAGCTTTTGCGCAGCAAAGGAAACAAGATCCTCAACAGAGAGCCAACAGAATGGGAGAAGATTATTGCCAGGTACTCCTCTGATAGAGGACTAACATCTAGAATATACAGAGAACTTTAAAAAGTCACCACTAAGAAAACAAATAACCCAATCACAAATGGCCAAGTGAACTAAATAGACACTTCTCAAAAGAAATAGAAATGTCTAATACTTGTATGAAAAAATGTTCAACATCATTAGCAGTCAGAGCAAATCCAAACTACCCTGAGATTTCACCTAACCCCAATTAGAATGGCAATCATTAAAAACACAAATAACAACAAATTCTGGCAAGGATATGGAGAAGTAGAAACTCTAATACACTGCTGGTGGGATTGCAAATTATTGCAATCACTTTGGAAAACAGTATGGAGGATTCTCAGAAGACTGGGAATGAACCTACCGTATGACCCAGCAATACCACTTCTAGGCATCTACCCAAAAGATATGAAACCAAACTACCAGACTAATGAATGTGTGTCTATGTTTATAGCTGCACAGCTCACAATTGCCAAACTTTGGAACCAGCCAAGGTGTTCATCAACAGATGAATGGATTACAAGACTATTGGGTATGTACACAATGGAATTTTATGCAGCCACAAAGAAGAACAAAATTACATCATTTGCAGGGAAATGGAGAGAACTAGAGAACATTATGCTAAGTGAGATTAGTCAGTCACTAAGAGTGAAAAGTCAGATGTTCTCCCTAATATGTGGAAGCTAGATAGAATAGGACTTAGAAGGGACTCCAGATAAAGAAGAAGTAAACTTTAGATGAACAAAGAAGGCGACTTAACTGAGGGAGTTGGGGGGGGGGGTGGAGGGAAACACACTAAAGCACATGATGTATGTACACAAACTTATAAGACTCAATCACTATGCAGAGCAGGAAGGGGAGGGAAGGGGGAGGGAATAGGGTGGGATTTGAGGGAGGGCTAAATGAGCAATGTGTGCATGTATGATTCTGCTGCCCTGACACTTATCAAATGTATAATTACAATGCACCAATAAATGTATATAAATAAAGAAATGCCCTCCTAACTCAAAACAGATTGCAAATAAATAAAATCAATTCTACCAATGAGCAAGGAAAGATACAGAGTAGAATTCTCTTAATATAATTGGAAAACTATAGATGTTTGATAAGCATAATTTATTGAACTCCATACAGGATTTTTAATCTATATCTACTACATGTGGAGATGCTAAATTAATCCAAGTATGTATTTATTCATGATTTGATTCTTTCAAGAAATGTTTCATGTGTGGCTACTATGAGTCAGCTTCAGAGCTGAGTTTGGGAGATTGAATTAAAAACACAGTAGATAGAGTGACTGTCTCCCTGGAGCTTAAGCCTAGAAAAGGAAAGAATCTTAAATGAATATGAAATTCAAGGTACAAAATAAAAGGAAAGTATCCAGGGCACTGTGTTCACAGAGTATATGTGGTAAAAGATCTTGGCTTACTCTGGGGAAATCAGGGAAGTCTTCCTAGAGGTAGTGATGTTTACAATGAGCACAGAAGACTCTGAGATGTCCAAGAAGTAGGACTTATTGAGAGACATGTTCAAACCAGGGGCAAGTTACATGACTGTAATCCTAGTTATTCAGGAGGCTGAGTCAGGAGGATCACAATTTGGAGGCCAGCATGGGCAATTTGGTGAGACCTTGTCTCAAAATGAAATTTTAAAAAGGGGGTTGGAGATGTAGCTCAGTGGTAGAGCACTTTCCCTACCACCCAATAAGCCCTGGTTGCAGGGGTGGAGAGAGAGAGAGAGAGAGAGAGAGAGAGAGAGAGATGGAGACCACCTTTTCAAGGCCCAGGATTCAAAGCTGAGTAAGACCTGATAATATATTCAAGAAACAACACACATGCGCATAAATGATTGCCCTGCAATAAAAGGAATTACTACTATTGGGCATGAAACGAGTGCAATCAAGGTATTTTTTATTAAAAATATAAATTAGTAAAACCTACAATTGTTCACTGCTTTAAACACACAATGATGAAAATGCTCCCTAAAAATCTTCTGTTTTATCTGTACTAATTTAGATATGTCCATCTGAGCCACCTTGTTGACATCGTGTCCCTTGTCCAGGTCACCCATATAACAATGTTATCTAACTTACCACATTCCTACAGGAACCACTTCCCTTTGTCATTGACAACCAACTAGGACAACATCTGAAGCTTGCAGAAGAAATTAATTGGTGCATACAGTCATGAATATTATTATTTTCATATCACAGACATTAAACCTTCTTGAAAGAATCTTCAGTAAAATGCTATGGCCTATCAGGGAGTTTTCCAAAGGACCATTTAAAATATTAAATAAATTGGCATATTGAACTTGAAATCCCTAAGTGAAGTCTACTAAATAGTAGGTATTAAAATCCATGTGTGAAGATAGAATCAAGGGGCTCATTCTTCAGCCTAAATGTGCAGTTCTAATATCCACGTCCATGAGATATATCGCTGCTATTAAGGAGGAAGGTGCAGAGTCCGTTGAAAAGTGAACACATGGTTCAATACATTTTAAAATAACATTTATTTGAAAAAAAAATTGACATGCTAAATGTTTACAAAAATAATCTTTTGGTTTCCATGGGTGAGTCGTGAAAAAGAAAAGGGTACTGTGTATCATTTGAAATATTTTTTAAAAAATAAAATTTATTCTTAAATAATGTGTTCCTTGATCTAGAATAGATGAGATCATCTATTATGAAGTCTAATCTCATCATTTTATATCCAAGTCCTCAGCTCAGATACCTTTATGGGCATGCCGAGATTATTCAGTTGGTTAGCAGCAGAATCAGAAAGGGAATTTCAGACTGTCATTTTGATGTTAATTCTAACCCACAGTGCTGTTTTTCTTCTTTTTATGACCTGAACTATATTTCTTTTCTTTTTCTTTCATTTTTTCTTTTTTTTGGTGGTGGTACCGGGGATTGAACCCAGGGGTATTCTACCTCTGAGATACACCCCTAGTCCTATTTTATGTTTTAATTTTGAAACAGGGTCTCACTAAGTTTTTGAGGGCCTTACTAAGTTGCTGAGACTGGCCATGAACCTGTCTCAGCCCCCTAAGTACTGGGATTACAGATGTGTGCCACTGCGCCCAGTAGCCTGATCCATATTTCTAAGGGAATACCAATTGGTAAGAAGAAAGAAGGGTGAGATATAGAGCTATCCATACATTTTCTGCATTATGAGAGCAAATATCAATTTGCCCTAAATGGAACCAAGAGTAAACATCCACATTATATTTAAAAAATATTTGGCTCTTTCTTAAGAATTGACTAAACTACTCCAAAAGACTGACAGTATTCTCTTCTCTTTAGTCTGTCAAATTTGACAGCAATCTCAGACAATTTAGATAAACATTATGGTTCTAGAAGACTATAAGACTGTATGGCAGGGCATTTTTGTTACTGTAGGTTTGATGTTGCTCAGAATTCAACATGTAATTGGATGAATATGTTTAAACTGTCAAAGGCAGTCTTATCTCCTTACCAAAAAAGAAAGGATAGAAAAGAAGCTATACTGAGCCTGGGTTCAAGTAGATGGCAGATCCAAGCAAAAGTCTATCTCTTGACCAAGTCAGGGAAATAAATGAGCATTTGATTTTCCCTCTCTCTCTCTCTCTCTTTCTCTCTCTTCAAGGATTGCTTGTTTTTACACCTGCAGCTATATCCAGAGCTATTTATTGTCTTCTAATCCTCATTCTAATAACTCATCCAGAAGACAGACAAAACCAGAGATGAAGAATGTGGGCCCCGTGTTGGACTACCTGGTGCTACATGCTAACTGTACCTACAATGTTGTGCTCCAGAGCAAGTGGTGTAAATAATAAAAAGCAGGTGGGTGTGCTGGTGTATGTCTGCAATCCCAGTAATTAGAAGGCTGAGATAGGAGGATTGAAAGTTCAAGGCCAATCTCAGCAACTTAGTGAGACTCTGTTTCAAAATAAAAAATAAAAGCAAAGGGCTGGGGTATAGCTCAGAGGTAGAATGTCCCTTGGTTAAATGCCCAGTAATAATAATAATAATAATAATAATAATAATAATAAAGTTAACTTCACTCACCTGTGACATGCACATTTCAAGTTGTAGAAATTGTCATCAGGATAATCACTGATTGAATCAGGTAAAACACCATAATAATAGGATAATAAATATCAGTTGTTACATATGATCTTGGTGAACCCCAAATATTTATTCAACTTATCTCCACTTTGGTCATCACATTTATAGCACTCAGACATAGCCACTCCCTTCATACAAATCTGAATTTTTTTTAATCTTGAACTTTATTGTAAAACTCCATTCCTAAGCAAATACCTCATGGCCCCCAGTTGGAAACTGAAAATAAACTGTGGTCACTGTAAAGTCTACGTAAAGCCTTTGAATACTGTTGGCTGGAAAACAAAAGAATGCTTGCTGTGATGCAGACATTCTCAGGTTGTGGTCATTTCCTCAAGTTGTGGTGCCATTAAAGGGGACACTGGTTGGTGTGGGAGAGGGAAAAGATCCTTCCTCACCCATCCTATTGCTATGGTTGAAGTCCTTAAAACAAAAGACATATGAACAAGAGGAAAGCATACACATTTATTTAATGTACATTGTATATGCCATTGGAGTCTTCAAAACGAAATGAAGACCTGAAGAAATGGGTACACCTGTGGATCTTTCATTGGTGATGTTTTTCTTTGGATGCTGGGGATGGAACCCAGGGTTTCATGTGTACGAAGCACACACCACACCACTGAAGTACACCCCCAGCCAGTGTGTATTTTTTCTGCTAGATTTGATGAAGAAGTGGGTTTGTGGAGAAGTAGCCTTGTATAGGAAGTACGAGTTAATGGGAATATACTAGGGAGGCCTTAGCAAGGCCTGTTTGTTCAGGTTCCTTTATGCATCTCTGCGTCTTCGGTCCTAAGAGCGTTTTCCCTGGGTATAGGGAGGGTACCTTTCACGTTATTATCTTATGACCTGCTTCAGAAGTAGGTCAGAACCCCTTCCTAGGGTCCCTGAAGTGGTTTAGAGGAGACTGGCATGAGAAAGCGTGTGAGATTCCTGCTTCTATTGTTTTCTCAAATGCTCAACTGCCATATTTGGGGATGGCGTGTCCTGAACCCCATCATTGGACACTATCCTAAGTCAGAAGTGGTGAAATGAGGTCACTTACATGTAAACGGAAGGAAGGTATATGAGATTCCATGTAAGGAGGTATTTTTTTTTTCTTTCCTTACATTACAAGACCACTCCTGTCTACAATGAAGCTGAAGGTTCAACAGTTGGAATAAAGCCTTTGAACTCAGATTGAGCAGTAGGGTGGGTGGTATAAGCATAAAAATCCAATCAAAAGGTTTCTCAACCAAATTAGCTGTATCTGGGAAGTGCTGCTTCATTGTGCTTCTGTTGTTTTGTTTTCATTTTGTTTTGTTTTGGTTGCTAGTGACAGAAACGACTATGGCCAAGTTAAAAGAAAAGAAGAAATAGAACTTTTATTCTAACTTCGTGAATTAAATTTTATGACTGAGATGTTCTTTTTACCTTTTGTGTAAAGTTGACATATCAAAACTTCCTAACTACTTTAAAATAATAACTGAGAGTTCACTGAACACACATACACACACAGTGTGAAGTTATAAACACATATTAGTTTTAGTACTACTGGGCTTTTTTGGCATTTTTGGAAGTGAATTGCAGCCAGATGGGATAGAATTTTACTTAAATACATTGCACAGGTTTCAAACTTAAAGGTGTGATTTTTCCATAAATGTATCATGCCAATCCTTTCTCCAAACTAACTCCTGTTCAATTCTTAAAGTTCCCTAAAATCCAACATGGTGTATAAAGTTTTCCCTACCCCTTCTTGTTAAATAAATAGCTTCGTTACTTGCTTTTTACAAATAGGGCAATCAAGTGATGATTCTATTGAGAGGGCAGGTAAGGATTGAGGTAATGTGTAATTAAATAATTTTGAGCATGCAAAGAGAGGACAGTACAAAAATTTAAGACCAGAGATTATAGAAATCTGAAAAAGGGACTATATCTTACAGACTAGACCAACTTCTGTCAGTTAGACAGGCAGTACCCAAGATTTAAAGAGGGCTGGAATATTGTTCAAGGAAATGGTGGTACCAAGAGTATTGATATAGCAAGCCCTACCAACAGATCATCAGGACTTGCCTGCACAGTGCCCATCATTCAGGAAAGAGGCCCTTGTGTAAAGCAAATGGACTGATTAGCAGAAGCATGGAAGCTAAGTTAAGGTCCGAATGCATTTACAGTTCTTGAGAAATTGTGGATGGCTTAAGCTCCCTTAGCACTAGTAATTTTATCTGTAAAATGGGGATAATGCTACTTAATATGATGGAATAATGGATAAGTGGATAGTATACACATGCCAAAAAGTGCATAACATTATCATTCCCATCTCTTGTCTGTGCACTACAGAGACACAGAGCAGTGGCCAGCACCTAAAGGTGCAACTCCAGGCCTGGAAGTAGAAATAGAGAACCCACACATAGCCCTGTTTCTAGGGCTCCTGGTAAATTCTTACTTTACTTAACTTTGCAAATATGTAAGTCTTGACAATTCATATTTGTAAACTCACTCTCTAAAACCAGCTTTCCCACCTTTCAACCTCCATTTTTAATGAGTTCCTAGTAATACAGCAAATGAGTCTTCAGTATCAACCTACAATATGTCAGGCATAGTACAGTTGAAAATTCAAAGGAAAAATATGCCCTACTTTCAAGCAAGTTTTATTCTCACTATAAATTCAAGACCAAGGCACATCAACTGATAGGCAAAATAGTAAAACAATGAGAAATGATTTCTTTAACCTGTGAGATGCATTTTTAATGCATTTCTAGTACAAGCAAGTTGGTATCAACCTAAGTAAATAACTATACTGTAGATGGCTGAGTCCATAAATAAGTAAATAGGCTGAGTCCTTGAAATATTGGCTGGAGATAAATAATGCTGAGATTGTTATTTGCACAATTAATATATAGAATACATATATCCTATTAGAAAACATTATAAATCTCCATAACAAGTAAAACTCAAATACAGTTTATATATTTTGGTCAATGATTTTATATGTAAATATAATTGATTGATTATATATACATACATATTGATTGTATATATATATACACATACATACAATTATATATACATATAATTAATTGAAGTTAAATGTCAATGTTTATACTTCATCATATATTCACTGGTCAGTTATACAGTTGTTAACGTGGTAATTATGTGTTTGAAGCTACTAGAAAAGATTTGCATCTCTTTTATTTTCCTTGAACCTGATACTGTATTTCTATCTCTATATGAAAATTGTGCTACTATATTTTTAAACATATCTTCCAGAAATTCTTAAGGAAATACACATAAATATAAATAAAAGTTAAATATATGTGTTATTTATTATAAAAGTTGTTTAAATCTAGTTTGTAATGTATCACTGCAAATGTATTTTCTCTAGTTTCTCATCAGAGCATATGAATTATAGATACATATATATTAAATACTATATAGATAATATTTTTTCATCAGCTCTGTATGAGATGCTACAGGGGCAGGCTACTTCCAAGATGTGATATAACTAAACATCAGAGAGAAATTAAGCAACTTTCTCCAGGACCCCCAGAGAGCCCAACCTTTTGCCTACAATCAAACTCTTAATTCAGACACATCAACTCACACTTTTCCTTCACACTGCTGCTTCTCTCTCATAATGAGAAAACAGAAATGAGTTTGTGGCAGAAAACTTGGGTATTGTGTAAGATATACCTTCTGAATTATCAAAGAGAACAATGAACTAATTAATGGATTTGCATTCTAGAGCATTAGATATTTTCTTCTGAAGATGACTTACACAAAGTCATGTAGGGAGTTCAAGTGTTTATTAATAGCTATGAAATGAATAATCCCTTACATTAATAAAGAGCTTTATAGATGATAAGTCATTCTAACATCTTTGATTTCATTTAATTCTCTCAAACACCTTGTATGGGAGTCAGGACGAATTTTATTGTCTCCATTTTATCTGGAAATAAATTCAGGGTCAGCGGGGTTAAGCTAATGCAGAAATTTTCACAGGAACTGGAGGAGTTGACATTTAATCTCCTACTTTGAGTTTAAGAATAGTAACTGTTCTTCCTATTACAATAATATTTCTTCTTATTATGGCACCTTTATCAAGGGCCAAAATAAAATAATGACCTATCATTATTTTCCTATGATTAAAATATACACTTACATAAATGAGTTATAAACTCCTTAAACTTTATACATGAAACTAACAAAATAAAATATCATGTATAAAAAATTAAAACAATAAAAATATCCCCACATATCCAATGCAATAAAAGTTAAAAATAAAAATAGTATTCTTTGCTGGAACTAAATTATCATTCAGAATGTGAAAATAACACCATCTACTAAGAATAAGGTTCTTTGAATTTGTATGTCATAGCTTATTTTATGTGTGTCAAATCACAATTTAGTGTATCTACCATATGATCCATCTATACCACTCCTGGGTATCTTTCCAAAGGGACTGAAATCAGAAGATTATAGTAATACACACATACTCATGTTTATAACAGTACAATTCATAACAGTCAAGTTATGGAACCAACCCAGGTGTCCATCAACAGATGAATGGATCACAAAATTATGTGATATACACATAAGGGAATTCTACTCAGCAATAAAGAAAAACAAAATTATGTCATTTTCAGGAAAATGAATGGACCTAGAGAACATTATGCTAAGTGAGATTAGCCAGTCACAGAAAGTGAAGGGTCGTTTGTTTTTCTCTCATATGCAGAAGCTAGGGCATAATTGGAATATAAGAGGGACTTTAGATAATGGAGGAGAAACCGGTGGAGTGAGGAAGGTTCTTTTGGGAAGGGTGTGGGAGGGAAGAGGGAAAATTAATGAAGGAAACACTTTCCCTTGCATTATGTACATATGTGAGATTACCGAAGTCTATCTAATATCTTATATAGGGAAAGGGGGGAGTGGAGAGGGAGCCTGGGGAAAGCCCACCAAGTGCTGTGTGCATGCATGTCCCTATCATTATGAACTACATTATGATGTGAGACCATAATGACCAATTAAAATTATAAAAATAAAAAATAAAAAGAAATAAAATATTCTCTTTTAAAGTAAGAAAAAACGGGTTCAGCTTACTCTGTTCTGTTTCTAGCTTTAGTTGGCATGATTTTATCAGATAGGAGTTAAGTTTACTTCTGTTCTTTGTGCATTACCCAAATTGTGCCACTTAATATAAAGGTTACCATTCATCCAAATGCAAATATAGGTACTGAATTCTGGGGACGACACTCAGTTACATGGTGGTCACTCCCAGGAGTCAGGGAACGCTTAAATGATCCATCTCACTAAAATTGAAGTGAGAAAAACAAAAATAACTCAGTAAATATATACACCCTGGAGAACATTTTTGGAAAACCTCAGGAATCAATGTCTACTTATAGGAATGTTTTCTTCTATATACAATATTTCCTTGGTCCAGAAGAACCATTCACTAAGTATATTCTCCTGCCAGGAACCATAACTTTTGCCTAAGTTCTTATAGCACATCAGTGGAGTAGATTTTATCTGAATTTCAGTAGTAGATAGAATTTGGTTGGAAAAATATAACTCACTGAAGTTTGCTCAGAAAAAAAGAAAATACTGGAACCAGAATGTTAACCCAGATCTATATACACATCGACACTACTTTCTTATACCCCACTGCTCTAAGTCTCTGTTTCATTGAGCAAGAACAATTCTGTTATTAGCCAACATCCCACAAAACATTCTTAACGTACAGAAAAAAATACCAAATATTGATTCCTTCCTAGTATAGCATACTTCTGTAAATTATAGTGTATGTAAACCACAAGACAACTAGAGTATGAGACATGGGTTTCAAGTAAAGTCTAGATCAGTATTTATTAATGTTCAGGGACTATGTTTCTTTGGAACACTTAATAATATATTTTTGTTTTGCTTGCTGAAATGTTTGTTTCTATATTGAAGGAGAATGTGACATTTAAAAATGCTGAAAAAGTATGGCTTGTAGGCTTACCTGAAATCTACAAATGTTAACAACATAAAACTGAAAAATTCAATGTAATAAATATGTCAATCTCTTATACACATGGATAGACTGAGAGATAAATAGAAAAACATACAGACAGGACAATACTCCCATCAGGACCAACAATTTTTGGTTAAAAGTTTAAGATCACAAGGGAATTTATTTACAAAAAGAAGTCTTACCTATAAAATAATCATACCTAACATTTATGTTCAGCAGAAACAAATAACTTGGGCCTCTAAAAGAATATATGGCTTCTTTTGTATATAATAAGTCATTAAGTTAGTCTTCTGAATAATCAGTATCCACTTACACTAACTTGATTAGTATAAACTTTTCTGGTTCTGATTCACTGCTGTTCAATGAAATTCCCATGTACATTTGCTTTGCTTTATTTTATGTCATATACATGATATATGGCACATTTACTGTTGGTTTGCTTTTGTCTTTAGTCTGGTCTTAACCCTGGATGTCTGATTCCTTCCTCATTTTATGACTCATAACACTAACTCTTACTAACTAGGCCTTGACATGAACCTGAAAAGAAAGGAAAATGTGGTATTGCTAGTTAACTTAGTAAATATGAAGAGACATTTCTTCATCCTCTTCCCAGCAATCATATATTCTATCCTTTGTGTCTCACTCCTGGATAACTTCTCATAAGCTCATGATATCGTCATTGTTCATACATACTTTAACCTTATTTCTCCAAACTTGAACAAGAGAGTATTTTGAAGGTTCATTTTATCACACACCTAAACTGTATTGAACATATGTTTACTCTCAGTCTATTATCCTGTTTGTTAAATTTTTCAGTTGCTTAATTCAGTTTCTCTTTTGCTAAATTTTCTCTAATGTCGTCAAAGGTCTTTTCATATGAATGGAAATCTGAACTAGAGGGAACTAGATGTTGGAAAGTGATCATTTCATCAATAGAGGGACATTCAATTATTGGATCACAGATTTGAAATTCTGCTAGTAATGGCTTACAAATATGTATATTTTCTCACTTGATTATAAAATTGATAATATCAAGTACTATTGTCTATGATATTCAAAGAATGGTGTTGGAACATATTCTGCAAACTTAATTTTGAAAGGAATCAATGGCTATTTGTCTTTATTCATCTACTCATTTGTTCAAGCTCCTAAACCAAGCTTCTTTTCTGTTTTTAAGGTCTTTAATAATTCACTCTGAGCTTAGGTACAGCATTGCAAACTCGTGTGGAGAAGTTTCTTACATTCTTGGGTAACTCTGGTAAGAGTTGCAAAGAATAACAGAAGATAGTACTAATGATGAGTCAACATTACATTGACATTCTGATATCAATGTTGATATTTTTATTTACTTATAACATCAATATTCAGAAGGGGAGAGTAAGACCTTGAGATCTAGAGAGAGAAAAAGAGAGAGACTAAGATTTTGCACCTTTTTCTCTTACAGTTTCAATTTACATAGAGTAGAAACATTATTTTGATGTTAATGCCATCTTTGTGCATCATATCTGTCTTCCAATTGCACAGGTTGCGGAGCCTTCATAAATAATTCCTTTGATGTTCTATTTCACATAATTAAATTGAAAAAGAGGGTAGTGGAGTCTAATACTGTGAGAAGTATTAAATCCACACATATATATTTATATTTCATACTATTCCCTCAATATAGCATTTGAAACATTTTGGATCATTTTGACACTTTATCAAATGCTACTTTTTGCCTTTTGTACATCAGGCAGTGATAGTTTTTCTGGATGTTCCTCCCCTGTGTGATTTCCTGAACTAAATTTGGTAAGAAGGAGGTGATATTTAAACCATCTAATATATTGAGTCTTACAAAGAGTTAACATTCTGATCCAGGTATGATTTAACCCACCATGAGTCAGTGGAGAGTCACATCCATAATCTGGGATATACCTTGGAAATATACCCACTTCCCTCCCTCTTTTTAACACCAGGTATAACTGGCTCACTTGAATGTGGGTCTTACCACAATCAATGCATCTAAACTCTCATTATTATAAAAATTGTTTTTTTAAACATACATTTATTGGTGCATTGTAATCATACATTCTTTTTTTTTTTTTTTTTTTTTT
>PVJS01054440.1:0-12958 GCA_004027185.1 Glis glis | reverse complement strand
CTGTAATTACAGTATTTAGGAGGCTGAGACAGGAGGATTGCAGGCTCGCGGCCAGCCTCAGCAAGTAGTGAGTCTCTCATCAATCTAGTGAGACACTGTTTCAAAATAAAAATAAAATAGGGCTGGGGGTATAGTTTGGAGGTGGAATGCCCCTAAGTATAATCCCCAGTACCACAGTTGAGGAGGAGGAGGAAGAAATCAGTACAGATTTGAGAAAAAAAGAGCACAGGAGACCAGAATCTGTCTCCACAAAATATGCCACTTTGGTATAAGGATTATTTTGAACTGAAGGCAGGTATAAAGCAGATGCCTGTAATCCCAATACTTGGGAAGCTGAGACAGGAAGATCACTGGGTCAAGGCCAGCGTTTAGTAACTAAGTGAGACCCTGTTTCAAAATAATAAATAAAATAGGACTGGTAATATAGCTCAGAGGTAGAATGCCCCTGGGTTCAATCCACAGTACCACATACACACAAAGCAGGATACACATTTCCAAGTATCCCTTCCCCTCTCTACCAGAAAGAACCAAGGCTGGTCACCAGAGACTGTTTTAGACCCTCATCAGCCTGGAGATGGCACCAGAGCAGCCGACATAACACATCTTATGAGCGTTTACCTACCTTTACCTAATTTATTAGCCTTCTCACAGGAGTGCCCTTGTAAGCTGTGAGGTCTGTAGAAGACTCAGAGTTCTGTGTTACCATGAAAAACTTACTGATATTCGAAAGGTCTCTCTATAGAGAGAGAAGGAAGACTTAGACGGGCAGGATTTTGTCCAAAGCTGCAAAGTATAAGAAGATAAACAGCTGGGCGTGGTGGCGCATGCTTGTAATCCCAGTACTTTGGGAGGCAGAGACCGGAGGATCTGGGTTCGTGGCCAGCCTCAGCTCACGCACGCGCGCGCGCGCACACTCTCTCTCTTTCTCTCTCTCTCCCTGTCTCTCTCTCTCTCTCTACTTAGTGAGGCCCTCCGCAACTTCGTGAAACCCGGTCTCAAAATAAAGTATAAAAATAGGGCCGGGGGTGTAGCGCGGAGGTAGAACACCCCTGCATTCAATCCCCGGTACCACAAAAAAAAAAAAAATTTAAAAAAAAGATGATAAACAGAGCTGGACACTAAAGTGATGAGGACTTCCTCACTCCTCCCTGCTCGCGAGGCAGGTGCTCTACCACTGGGCTACTCCCCAGCCTGGGAGAGCTTTTATTACTACTGCAATAGGGAAGTGGGTCAGCATGAACCGAACTCAACTGATTTGTGCAGAGGTGACCAGGTGTTTTAAAGAGGAAGTGAGGGACTCGGGAGGGAGAATAGTGGGGTTTGAGCAGTCAGCAAGTGGAAGGGGAGTTATTGTGCCCAGGCCATGGGCTCATTAATTGCACTTATTCAGAGAAGAAACAAACTTCTTGTATCTTCATGACAGGAGGCGGGGGGTGCAAGTGAGAGCAGCAGCAAGAGTTAAGTCTTCAAACACCTGCATTTCAAAGAAGACCCTCAGGTCCCTGAGAAGACAGGTGTGGGGGTAGAAGATGCACACCTCAAAGGGTGGAGAAGGGTTTATAATTGCAAGCTTTCTGAAGTAACAGCTCTAAACAGGCTTTAGAGTCCTACTGACCTATCACCAGGTTTGAGCTGGAACAGAGAAAATTCTCCTCCAGTGTCAAGTCCTTTCAGACAGTCATTTTAAGGAGGAGATTTGCGTGTGTGTACTATTGGGATTGAATCCAGAGGTATTCTACCTCTGAGCTACACCCCCAGCTTTATTTTATTTTTTTTTATATTGAAACAGGGTCTCACTAAGTTGCTGAGGGTCTCCCTAAATTGCTGAGGCTGGTGGTGAACTGTGATCTTCCTTTCTCAGCCTCTCAAGTACTGAGATTACAGGTGTGCGCCACCAAGCCCAGCTTTGAGGAGTTTTTTGTTTGTTTTTTGATTCATTCTGTTTTTCTTTATCCTAGAGATATGGCCTTAAGCTGTTAGAAACTATGCAATGTTTGTTCAAGTGTCTAGTAGGGGTGAGAAGGTATGTGGATGTGTGTGTATGTGTGCACGTGTGTAATCATTTGTGCTTAGAGTTTGCACCTTTTAATAGGCCACGATTAAGGTCTCGTCAAGCAGAAGGCTCACAGAGCCTGACTGAAGGAAAAAGTCTTCTTTCTTCTTCTTCTTCTTTTTTTTTTGCGGTACCGGGGATTGAACCCAGGGGCGTTCTACCTCCGAGCTACACCCCAGCCCTATTTTTTATACTTTATTTATTTATTTTTTTTGCGGTACTGGGGATTGAATGGAGGGGCGTTCTACCTCCGCACTACACCCCTGGCCCTATTTTTTTATACTTTATTTTGAAACCAGGTCTCACAAAGTTGCAGAGGGCCTCACTAAGGGGAGAGAGAGAGAGGGAGAGGGAGAGAGAGCTAGAGAGCTGAGGCTGGCCGCGAACCCGGATCCTCCAGTCTCCGCCTCCCAAAGTACTGGGATTACAAGTGTGCGCCACCACGCCCGGCTTATACTTTATTTTGAAACCAGGTCTCATGAAGTTGCAGAGGGCCTCACTAAGTAGCTGAGGCTGGCCGCGAACCCGGATACTCCGGTCTCAGCCTCCCAAGTACTGGGATTACAAGCGTGCGCCACCACACCCGGCGGAAAAAGTCTTTAAAATGTCTGAATTCAATGACAAGTGCCCTTGACACTACACTTTCGCCAATGTGGGCACCATATAACTCATGTCACCAAACTAAGTTGGCATAATGTTTGTGGCATCTCCTAATAAAGGCCAGATATGAGGCAATTATTCTTTTTCCTCACGACGGTTTATTCCTATATGTGTCTTCCGTTTTCATCTCCTGCATTTTCTTTTTTTTTTTTTTTTCAGTACAGGGGATTGAGCCCAGGGGCATTTTACCTCTGAGCTACACCCCCAGCCCTATTTTATTCTTTATTTTGAAACAGGGTCTCACTAAGTTGCGGAGGGCCTAAGTAGCTGAGGCTCGCCGCGAACCTGCGATCCTCCTGTCTCAGCCTCTCCAGTACTGGAATTACAAGTGTGTACCACCACGCCCGGCATCTCCTGCATTTTCAAATCCAAATTTGCCAATGTTTTAGGAAAGAAATAATTTAATATTTAACTCCAAATTTATAATCTTATAAATTTCATTTTCAATTAATCCATTACAATTCCTCTGTCATTTTCCTCCTAACCATGCCAATGTGGAAAACTGAGTAAAAACATTTGGGTGTGGAATCCAATGCCACAAAATTTAAATACACAACTCAGAGAACAGCTGGCATTTGTTTCAAAACCATGTGAATTGATACTGGTTTCCAAAAAGCTTCTTCTAGAATGCGGCTGAGACAATGCTGTTGTGTTTATTAGGTACTGGTTTACAGCCTATGGGTTACCCCGAGATGTCTATTACTTACTGATTTTAGGGTTCTAATGCTAGATACCCTTAAATAATAAATCCTTCATAGACAAAAGCACGGTGATGACAGAATGAAATATTAGAGAGACAATCTATTTGATTACGGTATGCTAACCCTAAATAAATTCCTATTTCTTGAAAGGAAAACAATTATTACAGCCACTATGTACAACTGCCACTCTATTGAGTTTATAGGCTCATAAAAAAGAGTTTTTCAATCATTAAGGCCACTATTCTGACATTAACAATACTTCGTTCAAAGGTACATTTACATTCCCTGGTAAATAACAAAATGGCAATTTTCAAGATGGAAAGGGCTTTTAAAACCAATTAGAGCCGGGTGCAAGCTTGTAATCCCAGTACTTAGGAGGCTGAAACAAGACTATCTCAGGTTCCGGGCCAGCCTCAGCTACTTAGTGAGGACCTCCACAACTTAGTGAGACCCTGGACCTTTTACGTTAGGCAAGCGCTCTACCACTGAGCTACATCCCCCAACCTTATATAATATTTTTAGTGTACCTGCATTTTGACTACAACCTTTAATAGAAGGTTAGGTATGGAATATCAGCACTCAAAAAGTTTTGAATTTTGGAGCATTTTGGATTTCATATTTTCAGATTAGAGATATCCAATCTGTAGTTTGAAATGAAAAGGAAACCTTTCTTTGTTTATTTTTGTGGTACTAGGGATTGAACCCAGAGGCATTCTATCTCTAGGCTACATCCCTAGCTTTTTAAATTTTTTGTTTTGGAACAGGGTCTCACTGTCCTCAAACTTGCAATCCTCTTGTCTCAGCCTCCCAAGTACTGAGATCATAGGCATGTGTTACCATACCCAGCAGAAAAGCTCTCTTTAAAAGTTATCCAGACGGGCGTGGTGGCGCACACTTGTAATCCCAGTACTTGGGAGGCTGAGACCAGAGGATCCGGGTTCGCAGCTAGCCTCAGCTACTTAGTGAGGCCCTCCACAACTTAGTGAGAACTTGTTTCAAAATAAAGAATAAAAAATAAAAGGGCTGGGGGTGTAGCTTGGAGGTAGAATGCCCCTGAGTTCAATCCCCAGTACCACAAAAACAAAACAAAAAACCAAAAGTTAAGACTCAAGGAGCTTAAAAGCAATAAATGCTGCACAAACTAAAAATCAACAACTCTCTGTAAACCTGTAAGAGACACTCAGGAGGCCGAGGCAAGAAATTACCAAGTTGGAGGCCAACCTGGGCAACTTACAAAGACCCTGTCTCAAAATAAATAACAATCCCCAGGACCAAAGAGAGAGAAAGAAAGAAATAACAAAAAGGACATATTTCATTAGTAGAGAGCCCCTGGGTTCAATCCCTAGTTTAAAAAAAAAAAACCTGTAAGAGAACTGAGACCTGTAAGGGCCAACCACTGCCCTCAGAACTGGCAGGAACACCTGAACTATGATGACAAACTCCTGGAGGGTCAGTATGGACAACTCTTGAGATTTTTTGGGTGTACTGGGACATTCTACCTCCGAGTTACACCCCCAGCCTAAGTGCTCACTATGTAGCTGAGGCTGGTCATGAACCTGCGATCCTCCGGTCTCAGCTTCCCGAGTACTGGGGTTACAAGTGTGTGCCAGCACACCAGCTTCCAACTCTTGAGATTTAGAAACTCCAGTGGGGCCCAGTCTTGGGGGTCATGTCCACACTTTGGTGATTTTTATCTGTGGGAGTGCCACCAGATTCTCATAGTAAAAATCAGAGGGAAAACTCCCTGCTACTTTTGGCAGGGGAAAAGTTGCCATTTTGTGAACATCTCAGAGAATTCTATTTTTTTAATGGTACTGGGATTAAACCCAGGGACATTCTACCTCCAAGATACACCCTCAGCCCTATTTTATTTTATTTTTGAGAGTCTCACTACTTGCTGAGGCTGTCCTCAAACCTGCGATCCTCCTGTCTCAGCCTCCCAAGTACTAGGATTACAGGAGTGTGTGACCATGCTCGGCAAGAATTCTATTCTTAAAGAGTCTATCTTTGCTCTCTGTAAAGGCCCCACAGCTAAAGGTGGAAGTTAAGATAGTTGGAGAGTTGTGTTTCTTACCTTTCTTGGGACACTGTACATCATATGCTATTTCATTAATGACAAGTTTAAAATCTTTCATTAGCAGAACATCCATCAAGGTTGAGGCTGGAATTTCACTGCCATCTAAAATGGAAAATATCATACAAAAATGTCTTTGTTTTAGAATAAGAACCATTTTCTAACATGCAAAACAATAACTCAGGTCACTACAATATAGTAGTGACAGCTGCCTTTTAGGTGGCTCCCTGAAACTCAAACACCATTCCCACTGAGGGGAGTCCTCCCTGTTTGCTTCAGGGGAACAGGTAGGTGCACCCCTCCCACTGTGTCAGCTGGACAGAAACCCAGGTTTATGCCCCTGGTGAAACTGAATCTGCAAAAGTCATGCAGCGATTGATGCCAGGCCGTGGAGGGGGCAGTGTCCAGGGGGCGTGCAAGGATTCAGCTTGACCTCACTGCAGCCATCTTGACCTGTAACCTCCCACTGCCCCCAGCAACCCTGGTGTGTTCCCCATATAATTTCCCAACATACTATAGACATAACTGTTAAGAGTGGCAGGTGGAGCTTTATAATCTGGGGCCTGGTGCAGTCACTATTAGGAATGTGCTTGAGATAAACCGGGTACATTTTGGCTTGGGTGAAATCCCTTTTATCCCAACTATAAGTCCCCTCCATCTGACACAAATCACAGGGATCCATATTTTGCTGCTACCCAAACATACTTTGTACATAAGTCCCTCTGTAAACGGCACTCGGTGCAATCCTGGACCTTCTGCCTTTCTCTGGTCTCGTGGAACCTTGCAGCAGGTGCTCATACACTGAGACCAGGCTTTTCTGGAAGTGGGTGTTGGCCGCAGAGTCCATCAGGCAGTCCTCAGGCTAACCTGCTCTCTGCTCTTGTGCTCTCCCCATTCCTTCCTTCATCTGAGCCCGGATCTCTGTCCCTTCCAATCTGAGAGCCAGCCGACAAACTCCTCTGCTGACAGAGTCCCTTCCCGTCGCTTGCAACCAAGTCCCTGACTGGTATATGTAGGCACACAGGAAGAAACCCTTCTAAAAGCTTCCTCTTACACTTTATTTTGGGGACCAGAGATTCAACTCAGGGACATTTACCTCTGAGATACACCCCAGCACTTGTTTTTTTATTTTGAAACAGAGTCTTGCTAAATTGCTGAGGTTGGCTCTAATCCCTGTGATTCTCCTGTCTCAGCTTCCCAAGTATTGGGATTACAAGTGTGCACCACCGCACCTGACTTCTCTTATTTTTAATTACTATAGGTGACTGATTTGAGTTAGTTACCCCCCCACACACAAACACACATTGGCTTGCTTCCCTTTCTAGCTTGGGAAAAAATGAAAAGAAGCAAAACCCCAATGACATGAGATGGCAGGGATAGTAATGAATCTAATTAAACCTGAAAAATAAATTTGCATTTGTATGATCTAGTTTATGGTGGTGGAGAGAGGCAGAAGAGATTCTGATAGCAATTTAAAACATCCTAGTGATAAAAGAAAATTTCTGAACTGTCCTAAATTTAATTACAAGGGCCAGGGGATGGAGGGGGTAAGAGATAGATTAATTAGAACCAGGTGCCTGTAATCCCAGATACTTGGGAGGACTGAGGAGAAGGACCGCAAATTCAAGGCAAGCCTCAGCAACATAGTGAGACTTTATGCAGGTCATATCAGTGATCATTTGTGCTCCAAAGTTGAGGGATTTGCTGCTCTGAGATAATCAGATTCTCGGTTACTTTAAAATTAGATCTGGCCTCAAGAAGTCATAATGATGAATCTGAAGTGAGAAAAATGAATTGACATGCCTCTGAAAAAAGGTGTTCCTTCCAACCTGAAGGAGCTAAGGGACGGCGGTGGCGCCATCTTGGCTGGACTGTGCTGGCCGCTACCGGCATTGCGGCTTCCACACGCTGCCAGCAGAGAAGCCAGAGACCTCTTGGAAATTTTTAACCTCAATGTGCTTTGCACAGCTTCACTTACAGCCTACTTTTGTTTTTGTTTTTACAACTAAACTTTAGTGTAATCCAGGTGTTAAGAAAGCAAACTCACTGAACAGTAAGTAGAAAACTCGTGCTGGGTGGGAGTTCTCTACTGTTTTCCCACAGAACAGTCCACATGTAATTACATGAAATAAAGTCCAGGAAAATGCTGGAGGTACATTTTCTCCTGGCCAGGTGTCTGTGTGGCTACGCTCAACTGAAGGTATTGCAGCTACATTAATATTTGTGCTGGCAGGAATCCTGCGGTGAAATTGGGACATGCCCAGTTGCCTGCCTCTCTCTGGCTCTGTGGTCCTTTGTTCTAGAAGGCAGCCAGTCTGCACCTGGGTCTGTTCCTAGAATTTGGCTGTTTGGGTTTCTGTTAATCAATTGGAGTGAGATCATTTCTCCAAGAATTGCCAAATAATTCAACCCACACAATGGGCGAAACTGTGACAAGCTCAGAACACTTTTTTCAAGCCCAATTTAAGCACAAGCAAATTCCACCCACAGTGTCTTAAAGAAAAAAAAAACAGCAACACACCAATCATTTTATATGACTTTAAAGTGTCATTTAAAAATTTACATTTAAATGTCTTCAAATTGGCTTCTTAAAATATTACTATAAAAAGAAATCAACTGAATACGGTTTCTCAGATGAAATACTACATTATCATTTATACAAATGTATGAAGGGCAAAAGATTGACAGGAAACACTTTTCAGGAGCTAATGATCTAGTGTTGAATTTTTCATGTATTCTTGAGCAAGGATCCATTTAAATCTCCAATAAAGTATTTTCACTCAGTCCAAAGTGCCCCTTGTCTCTAAATCTCTTAAAGTCTGTCTTAATTTGTACTTTCTGTTTTTAAAGGTATTCAAATAATTTTGGGGGGAAAAAATCAGGGTACACATCAATCATTATTTTTATCTCTCTTTTTTTTTCTTTTGGTATTAGGGATTGAACCTGGGGACATTCTACTTGTGAGCCTACATCCCCAGCCCTTTTTATTTTGAAACAGGGTCTCACTGAGTTGCTGAGGCTGGCCTGGAACCTGCAATCCTCAAAATACTAGGATCCTAAATACCAGGATCACAGGCTGCACCACCATGGCTGGCTTGTTTTTACCTCTTATTTCATTCATTTAACAAACACTGAGAACCTATCACCAGCAAGCACTGCTCAGGTTCAACCCCATCTGAATTCTGATGTGTATCAGCTGTTTCCAGAATCTCAGGAAGGCAGGCTCTGGCCCTGGAGGGAAGGCCCCAGGACATCCAGTGCCCCGTTCCTGGGGGGAATGTCTGTGTAGTTCAGGGATGAAGTATTGAGAAGCCTATCTGGCCACAAGGCTAAAAACTCTACCTTCTGGTCTTGTTTTAGTAGGAAGAAAGCCCCCCTTCAGGATAAATCTAAAGTCCTTACAGCAGCCCACAGCAAGTCTTTCCCAATCCACCCTCCCCGCCTTTCAGAAGGTTCCTCCTTCCACCAGCTCCACACTGGGGCTTCTGTCTCCAGGACTCTCTTCCCACCTATGAGGCTCCTCGTCTCCTCTGGTCAGAGGAGACCTCAGTGAGTCCCCTACCACCCCACACTCCTGACCCCCACTCTGCTTTCTCCATACAAATCATCTAATATATAATTTATTGCTTAATCTTGCTTCTTTCTCCTCCCAAAATGTAAGCTCCATAGGGAAAGGAGTTTTTATCCCTTTTGTTCTTTGTTCTATCTCTGGCATCTAGAACAGTGCCTGGTAATAATTAGGTAATAATTAGGTAATAATTAGGTGTTTGTTGAATGAATAAACTCTTTAATCTCCATATTTCCAACTTCTGTAGCTATCCTTTAATTGGTTTTAAAACTTAGGAAAAAAAGAAAACGTTATTTCCTTTTCAAAACAGCAACAATAATGATTAACCTTTATTTTATTTTACTTTTATTTATTTTTTGGCAGTACTGGAATTGAACCTTATACATGCTAGGTAAGCACTCTACCACTGAGCTACATCCCCAGATATCACTAACCTTTAAATAAGTAGTTATTATTTTGAGTGTTTGTGGGGTACACTGGGGATTGAACTCATGGGTGTTCTACCTCTGAGCTACACCCCCGGCCCTATTTTTATACTTTATTTTGAAACAGGGTCTCACAAAGTTGCGGAGGGCCTCACAAAGTAGCTGAGGCTGGCCGCAAACCTGGATCCTCCAGTCTCAGCCTCCCAAGTACTGGGATTACAAGCGTGCGCCACCACGCCCGGCCCCAGCCCTATTTTTATTATTTTTTTCCTGTGGTACTGGGGATGGAACCCAGGGGCATTCTATTTCTGAGCTACACCACCAGCCCTATTTTATTCTTTTATTTTGAAACAGGGTCTCGCTAAATTGCGGAGGGCCTCACTAAGTTGCTGAGGCTGGACTCGAACCTGTGATCCACCTGTCTCAGCCTCCCGAGTACTGGGATTACAGGTGTGCACCACCACTCCCAGGTAGCAGTTATTATTATAATATAATAGCTGCAAATTTATTAACCTATCTGCATTTTTAGTCTCTGGGGCTATAAATCTATTGGGCTGGGGTAAATAATTCTTTATTCTACTTTAGGGGCAGCTAGCCTAAGACCATTTTAGACCATGAGAACATAAAAACCATATCCTAAATTAAAAATGTCTAAAAGAGCTGGATGTGGTGGCGCACGCTTGTAATCCCAGTACTTTGGGAGGCGGAGACCGGAGGATCCGGGTTCGCGGCTAGCCTCAGCTCGCGCACTCGCGCGTGTGCGCACGTTCTCTCTTTCTCTCTCCCTGTCTCTCTCTCTCTCTCTCTCTCTCTCTCTCCCTCTCTCTCTACTTAGTGAGGCCCTCCGCAACTTCATGAAACCCGGTCTCAAAATAAAGTATAAAAAATAGGGCTGGGGGCGTAGCGCGGAGGTAGAATGCCCCTGCGTTCAATCCCCGGTACCACAACAACAACAAAAAAAAGTCTAAAAGATTAACCACTGCTGCTAGTATTAAAATCTCTATATAAAGCTGGGTGTGGTGATGCAACCTATAATCCCAGTATTTGGGAGGCTGAGACAGGAGGATCGCAGATTGGAGACCAGCCTCAGCAACTTAGCAAGGCCTTCAGCAACTAATGAAACTGTGCTTCAAAATAAAATATAAAAAGGGCTGGGGGTATAGCTCGGAAGTAAAACACCCCTGGGTCCAATCCCTAGTACCCCCTCCACCAAATATATATACTCTTGGGGGGGTGTTGTCACAGGTTTGTAATCCCAGTACTTGGGAGGCTGAGACAAGAGGATCACAGGTTCCAGGCCAGGACACAGTAACTTAATGAGACTCTACTTCAAAATAAAAATTTGGAGTTGGGGATTTTGCTCAGTGGCAAAGTGATTGCAAAGCCCTGGGTTTGATCCTCCGCACTGTAAAAAAATATATATATAGAAAAAAGCTGGGTGTGGTGGTGCACACCTATAATCCCAGTACTCAGGAGGCTGAGACAGGAGGATCACAGGTTCACGGCCAGCCTCAGCTATTTAGTGAGGCCCTCCGCAACTTAGTGAGACCCGGTTTCAAAATAAAGAAAAAAAAATAGGGCTGAGGGTGTAGCTCGGAGGTAGAATGCCCCTGGGTTCAATCCCCAGTACCGCCAAACAAAAAACAAAACTGAAATAAAAATTTTTTTAAAAGACCTGGGTGTGTAGCTCAGTGGTAAAATACCCCTGGATTCAATCCCCAGTACCACACACACACACACACACACACACACACACACATACACATACACACACTCTCTCTCTCTCTCTCTCTATATATATATATATATGTATGTATATATATATATATGTATACATATATATTTATACTTTATCAGAATAAATTCTATCAAAACCATATTAAACTGTGATTGCTTTCTAACAAAGATGAAGGTACTATTTATATATTTTAATTATTCATGGGCTATTTTAATCATTTATTTCATTTCCTAATTATTCAAATTTTCCTAAAAATTAGATGCCAATGCCTGTTCTACTAAAATTTTCTCAAGAGAAAAAAATTAGGCTGCTTATGAAATAAGCAACTAAAACTTACATTCAATTTATTTAACTAATTTTTTATCCAATGGTGATATGTAAAAGTGAAGGATTGAGCCGGGCGTGGTGGCGCACGCTTGTAATCCCAGTCCCTGGGAGGCGGAGACCAGAGGATCCGGGTTCGTGGCCAGCCTCAGCTACTTAGTGAGGCCCTCCACAACTTTTTGAGACCCAGTTTCAAAAATAAAATATAAAAAATAGGGCCGGGGGTGTAGCTCAGAGGTAGAACGCCCCTGGGTTCAATCCCCAGAACCACAAAATAAATAAATAAATAAATAAAATAAAAAAATAAAAGTGAAGGATTCAGTAACAGCCAGCCACTTAACATATAATGAATTAGAAACTGAAATTCTTTCTAGAAAAAGTAAAGAACCAAAATAAAGGTTCAGAAGAAAAGAAGCCCGGGACACAGTTGCCAAGCACATGGCATGTACCTGCGGTGAAGACGGCCGCCGCCTTGATGCCTCTGTCTTCGTTCTGTAGGTCCTGAAGGAACGAGGACACCGTTGACAACAGCGGCTTAACTACAAATTGACAGCGCTCTTTTCTGGATGGCAAAGTAAGTGTCACCAAGGGAAGGCCATGTCTATAATTAACTGTTATTTCTGTTAAGAAAAGAAAAAAAAAGATGGCAACAGAGGAATGGGTAAAATATACTTAAAAAAAACTTTACATGCATTCTAAATGGGACGCTTAAACATGGAATTCATAAATCTCAATTTGGGAGAGGGTACAACTTAGTGGTAGAGCACTTGCCTAGCATGCATGAGGCCCCAGGTTCCATCCCCAGCGACACACACACACTGAATTCCCATTGCTCGATAGTCCTTCACCATACCACAGTTTACACGGGTCCCACCATTCCATACCATTTTACTGTAGCTTGTTCCACACTGTAATTCTCTGTTTAATGTCTTAACAAGTAAAGAGTGCAGTTCTAGCCAGGCGTGGTGGTGCACACCTGTAATCCCAGTACTTGGGAGGCTGAGACAGGAGGATTGCAGGTTCATGGCCAGCCTCAGTAACTTAGCGAGACCCTCCACAATTTAGTGCGTCCCTGTTTCAAAATACAAAATAAAAAGGGTCGGGCGTGGTGGCACACGCTTGTAATCCCAGTACTTTGGGAGGCGGAGACCGGAGGATCCGGGTTCACGGCCAGCCTCAGCGTGTGCACGCTCTCTCTCTCTGTCTCTCTCTCTACTTAGTGAGGCCCTCCGCAATTTCGTGAGACCCGGTTTCAAAATAAAGTATAAAAAATAGGGCCGGGGGTGTAGCGTGGAGGTAGAACGCCCCTAGGTTCAATCCCTGGTACCGCAAAAAAAAAAGGGCTAGGGGTGTAGTTCAGAGGTAGAATGTCCCTGGGTTCAATCCCCAGTGCCACACACACACACACACACACA
>PVJS01054439.1:0-12967 GCA_004027185.1 Glis glis | reverse complement strand
TTTGTTTAGCAATTTTCATGTGAATGAAAATTTTTACTTCTCTTGAGTATATATACAGGAGTGAAATTACTGAATCAAATGGTTACTCTCAGCTGGGCATGGTGGTACACAGCTGAGACAGGAGGATTGCAGGTTTGAGGATAGCCTCAGAAAGTAGTGAGACTCTCATCAACCTAGTGAGACCCTGTTTCAAAATAAAGAATAAAACAGGGCTGGGGGTGTATCTCGGAGGTAGAATGCCTCTAGGTTCAACCCCTAGTAACACACACACACACACACACACACACACACACACACACACGTTACTCTCCTTTTTGAGGGGCTTCCAGATTGTTTTAGCAACTACAATATTTTATATTCCTAGCAGCAATATATGAGAGTTTCAATTTCCACATCCTCATGGACATTTTTTATTTATGTTTTTGATTATAGTCCTCTTAGTGGGTGTGAAGTGATAATTTGTTATTTTTTATCAAATGTGTGATCTAAATTCTTTCATTCTGTTTTGTCTCTTAATTTTCTTAGTTATTTGAAACAAAAGTTTTTAATGTTGATGAAGTGCACTTTGTCTACTTTTAACTTATGATTTAGGTATCATATCTAAGAACCCTATCCCAGGGTCACAAAGAACTACACATTTTCTTTTCTTTTTTTTTTTTTTTGTGGTACTGGGGATTGAAACCAGGGGCATTCTACCTCTGAGCTACACCCACAGCCCTATTTTTTATTCTTTATTTTGAAACAGGGTTTAACTAAGTTGTTGAGGGCCTCACTAATTAGTGGGGGCTGGCCTGGAACCTGCGATCCTCCTGTCTCAGCCTCCCAGTTACTGGTGTACCACCACGCCTGGCTATACATGTTTTCTGAGAGGGTCTTTGATTTATTTCAAGTTAAGTTTTATATGTGCTGTGAGGTAGGGTTCCAAATTCATTCTTCTGTATGTGGATATCCACTTGTCCCAGCACCACTTTTTGAGAAGACCATCCTTTGCCCGTTGAATTGTTTCAGCACCTGTGTCAAAGATCAATTGGAGTGGGGCGTGGTGGCACCCACCTGTAATCCCAGTACTTGGGAGGCTAAGACAGGAGGATTATTGCAGGTTCGATGACAGCCTCAGCCATGTAGGGAGACTCTTAGCAACTTAGCATGACACTGTTTCAAAAACAAAAACATGGGCCGGGCGTGGTGGCGCACACTTGTAATCCCAGTACTTTGGGAGGCGGAGACTGGAGGATCCTGGTTCGTGGCCAGCCTCAACTCTCTCTCTCTCTCTCTCTCCCTGTCTCTCTCTCTTTCTACTTAGTGAGGCCCTCCGCAACTTCATGAGACCCGGTTTCAAAATAAAGTATAAAAAATAGGGCCGGGGGTGTAGTGCGGAGGTAGAAAGCCCCTGGGTTCCATCCCTGGTACCACAAAAACAAAAACAAAAACATAAAAAAAAAGGCTGAGGCGTAGCTTAGAGGTAGAATACCCTTGGGTTCAATTCTAATACCAAAAAAAAAATCAATTGGATATGAAAGTTGCTACTCAAAGGATTTTGTGTCAGAATCTAAATCAGTGAACTGTCCCCCTTATAGATAAAAAAAAACTCATTAGAGGGAAGAATTAGCTTTGTGAGTTGATTATGTCCTGGAATAGCTCTTTATCTCCTTATGGACTACTAATAGTTTACTAATCAGCAAATGTTTTTGGCCCAAACTTTGAGTAATGTCAATATAGATCCTTGCTACTTTAACTGCCAGTAACCAGCAGCATACATATACATGCCTGTTAAAAACACAGAACTTTAGGCCCAATCCCAGAGCCATTCGATTGGAATCTGCTTTTTAGCAGTATGCCCAGGTGACTTATATGCATATTTAACTCTGTGTTAGCTTTCCACCACTGCAACAAAATACCTGAGAAAATCAACCTAAAGGAAGAAAGGTTTATTTTGGCTCACAGTTTCAGTCCATTTCTGGGCCTGTGGTGAAACAGAACATCATGGTGGGGAGAGTGTAGTAGAGCAGAGCTGCTCACTTCCTGGCAGCCAGAAAGGAGCGGGAGAGAGAGAGAGAAGAGAAGAGGAGAGGAGGGGAGAGGGGAGAGAGAGAAAGAAAGAAGATCTGGGGGGGGGGTGAGGGTGGGCAAGATATACCTTCTAAGGACACACCCCTTGTGACCTATTTCTTCCAGCTAGGCCCTGCCTCCTAAAGTTTCTGCCACCTTCCAATAGTACCACCAGCTGGGGACCAACCTTCAAAACATGAGCCTTTGGAGAACATTCTAGATCCAAACTATGACCAGGATGACAATCAACTACTGTGCAGTAGTGCTTGAGAATCAGACTCCAGATGACTTTAAAAATCTATTCAGTAAGTACAGGATTAGTCAATGAGTAAGACTTGGGAAAGGCAGAATAAAGGTGTGTGTAAGGAAGGAAACACATCTAGGACTTCTTATGTAGCGGAAGCTCAACAGGGTCTCCAGTAGACTCCAGGACCAGCCCAGATCTCAGTTTTCTTTTACTACTGCACTGGAGTTGATAGTTTTTGTTTGCCTGTGGATAACTCCTCTTGAACAGACTTATAAAGGAAATTTTAGAGTCATGGAGAGAAAAAGGGAGGGAATAATAAAGTAGAAAACTTTTAAAAGCAACTTTGGGAGAAATAAACTAATTCTAGGCCTTAGAACTGCTTTCCTTCATCTTTAAATTAAGAGACTAAAATTTTATTAGTAGGGTCTACAGAATCATACTAGGATTCTAGAAGTAGCCGTAGTAGTGCTAATTCATAAAACCAGAAAACACTGAATATTTGAATGGAGGATCAAAGCAGGTAAAGATACTTCTTTGGAAACTTACCGACTACAGATACAAGCACTATCAGCATCAGGAATTTGTAGACATCAGGCTACAATTCCAAGGAAAGTGTAACCTGAGCAAATTATATATAACATATATTCATTAATATATATTATATAATATGTTATATGTAATTATGTATTTATTATATACCATATTAATAATGTCCATATATATGGGCATTAATTATATACAATGCTCACTTTGGTTATTTTTTGAAGAGTGACATGTTATTGATAATGCTATTTAGAATGCTGTCTTTGTAGCTTGGTGTGGTGGCACATGCTTTAATCCCAGTACTTGGGAGACTGAAACAGCAGGATCGCAGATTTGCAGCCAGCCTCAGCTACTTAGTGAGGCCCTCCGCAACTTAGTGAGACCCTGTTTCAAAATAAAGAATAAAAAATAACAGGGCTGGGGGTGTAGCTCCGAGGTAGAATGCCCCTGGGTTCCATCCCCAGTACCACACACACACACACATAAGAAGAATGCTGTCTTTGTTTTTTCAGGCATAAATATCAGTTTTCGTGGATATAATTAGGAATTGAGTCCTCAGTTGTCTTATAAGGCCTTAAGATTCTTAAATAGGGATTCTTTTGCAGGAACTTTGAGGCTACGGATAGAATGCTGTTCTATGCTATAGCATCATTAATTAGGATCCCTGGCATTTATGATAATCTATTGGATCTGGGTTAAAGGCCTGTGTTTCAAGTGGTAGCTTTTATATGTATTTACGGAAAAGGTTCTTCAGCACATCAAGCAGTTAAACATGAAAGTTAATAAACTAACTGCAAACCACATAAAAATATTGATTTAATAAAGCAATGGTCTAATAACAGTTTGTCAGCACTTATTAATGTTATTTAATGTTAGTGAAAAATAAAGTTTAATAGACAACACAAACTTATTAAACTTATCACTGCTTAAATCATGTAGTAGGAACTGATCTGATCTATAGTTTTACTGAACATTCCTCAATTTCCTGAAAATTACATTTGACTAGTATTCATCATATACACTTTCATCCCAATACTCCAAATAATAGTCACAGCCAAGGGCAGCAACGCATCGCCCCTACATCCCTGAGCAGGCAGGTGGTGGCCGAAGAGCTGCCTGTGTGGTTTCACCCATACTTCACATCCAATTCTGTCCTGCAAGCTTGGGCTGGTCTCTTAGCCAAAGCCAGAGGAAAGCTTGGGCATCTCATCTTTTGCTGTTGAGAACTGAACAGGAACTTCATCTAGTGTACTTGAAATGCAAGTCAGTCTCAATTGGTGGTAATATTTTCTACATTTCACAATCATTCAAACAGATCTTTTCCATCAAAATTACAAACTAGTGGGATTTCACTAAAAAATCTGAGGTGTTGTTGCATAGTCAAGTTGTTAAAGGTAAATACCCATGTCTACCTCTAATGAGGAGGTCTTTCTACTTGGGTATATCTCAGGATGTCTGCAGAGACAAAATGAACAGCTGTTTGGGCTTGAACTGAGGGCAAGACTCGTGGCAAACTGGAAGGTACCATCTGTACATGTTGATTATCCAGTTTTCATGCTCGTGCATGTGCGTGTGTGTGTCCATATGTGTGTTGCTGAGGATTGAACCCAAGGGCATTCTGTCTGAGCTATACCCCAGCCCTATTTTATCTTTTATTTTATTTATTTATTTTTTTTTTGCGGTACCGGGGATTGAATGCAGGGGCGTTCTACCTCCGTGCTACACCCCCGGCCCTATTTTTTTATGCTTTATTTTTGAAACTGGGTCTCACGAAGTTGCGGAGGGCCTCACTAGGTAGAGAGAGAGAAAGGGAGAGAGGAGAGAGGAGAGAGAGAGAGAGAGAGAGAGAGAGATCGCGCGCGCATGTGCGCTGAGGTTGGCCACGAACCCGGATCCTCCGGTCTCCGCCTCCCAAAGTACTGGGATTACAAGCGTGCACCACCACGCCCGGCATTATCTTTTATTTTGAAACAGGTTCTCACTAAGTTATGGGGCCTCACTAAGCTTCTGAGGCTAGCCATGAACCTGCGATCCTCCTGTCTCAAGTATTGGGATTACAGGTGTGCAACACAACACCTGGCTTCTAATGTTTTTTTTTTTTTTTTTGCGGTACCGGGGATTGAACCCAGAGGCGTTCTACCTCCGAGCTACACCCCCGGCCCTATTTTTTATCCTTTATTTTGAAACCGGGTCTCACGAAGTTGCAGAGGGCCTCACTAAGTAGCTGAGGTTGGCCACGCACCCGGATCCTCCGGTCTCCGCCTCCCAAGTACTGGGATTACAAGCGTGCACCACCACGCCCAGCTTCTAATGGTTTTTTACATTCCTCTTGTCTTTTCTGAGTTTAACAAGACACCTGAGATTAGGTAATTTAAAAAGAACAGAAATGTATTTTCTCACAGTTCTTGAGCCTGGGAAGTCCAAGATCAAGGTACCAGCAGGTTTCATGTCTGGCGAGGACCTAGTCTGTTTCCAAGAGGGCACGGTAAACACTGCTGCCTCTGGAGGGGCAAACAAATGCTTTTTCCTCACATGGCGGAAGGTAGAAGGGTAAAAGGACCCAGCTCGTCCCCTCCAGCCCTCTTATAAAGTTGCTAGTCCTGTTCATGAGGGCTCCACCGTCATGACTTCATCACCTCGGAAGGCTTCACCTCTTAAGATGGTTGTATTGGCGATTTACATTTCAACTTGGATTTTGGAGTGCTCACAAACATTCAAACAACATGACTCTGCCAAATTTTTTCATTGTTTCAGATATTTTATTAATCCCTTTGGGAGTAAATGAATTCAGAAGCAGTGTTGTTGATTAAAACAGTTGCTTGTAGAGACATTAGTCTTTCATTTTTCCTTGTGGACATTGAAGGATATGATTGCTTTATTTTGGTTTCAAAGAACTTTTCAGTTCTTCCTACTTCCTACTGTGTAAATGGAAACAAGATCTAGAAGGATCGATGATGAGATGAAAAAGTAGAGGGAAGTACCCCTCTACTTTTGGGCCTCTGGAACATGAGCCCCGAAATCACTTTCTGTTTTGTAAAAGCTTGAACTCTGGAGACTGCTTTTTGGCCTCATTATCCCCCTTTATCTATGATCCAACACAGATGCTCTGCGCCTTTTGTCTCATCAAGCTTCTTTCTCCTACTGTACATTTGGAAGATGGCTTACCAAAAACAAAACCATAGATCTGAACTCACTTGAATTCCCCTTTTCTTCAGTCTTAACCCAATGTGCACATCCATCCTTGATTCCTTATTGCTTGCCAGGAAAAAACAAATCACTCTAAGATCAGTTCCTTTAACAGTGCTCTTAATCACCATCATTTTACTTACAGAACTTTGTTCCATCAGTTATCCTTATCCTCTTCTGTGTCTTGAGGCTTTCTTTTTCTGGCCCCTATCATTTTCCAGTCAGTTTTCTCCCATCTTGAAATTCCTTCGTCCTAGAGAGTTACAAAGAACTCCCAAAGTCCAGCCCCATTCTCCCCTCCATCTTGCCCCTTCTCTGAAACTGTTCTCACAAAAGCCTCCAGAGATTTCCTGTGGTCACGTTCCTACCTTTGTCTACCTTTTTTGAAGTCTACCTTTTCTGAGTTAGTAGTCATTCAGTCCATCCCTCAGAGGAAAGGTCTAATGAGTTTTAGTTTTGATGTTCAGGGTTCAAGTGTGTTCACTTCATACTGTGAAGTTTCCTCTTGTTTTGGTATGTAATTTCAGATTACAAGAGACTTTGCCACTTTAAACAGCTGAATCTCCGGTTAGGGTAGTAGTAGTTTCTGTTCTCATGGTCCAAACTGCCAGGTTTGTATGTGGCTTTCATAGAACCACGTATTTTCCACTCCCTCCCCCTAAACTTTTGAAAATAAGAGTAATACGATTTATTAAAACTAATTTTTTTAAAAAATCTTGTATTTGTCTAAAAATCATGTTACGCAGCTTTTTCATTTTTTTCTTTCCCCAGCTTAGTTCTTTAATGACCTTGGATTCCAATACCATCATTACAAAGATCTGCCTCTGTGAATACTGAAATAGCTATATCAAGGTGCGAGGCAACCCTCGATACCTAAAGGGCTCCTGACAAATACCAGGCACTCAGTAAACATTTGTTGGATGAATGAGTTCCCAAGCAGCCTGGACAGATCATAGGCAGTTGTAGCTGATGCTCCGTCTTCTATCCCAGTTGCAGTACCAGGCACACAGTAAACATTTGTTGGTTGAATGAATTCCCAAGCAGCCTGGACAGGTCATATGCATTGTAGCTGATGCTCCATCTTCTATCCCAGTTGGCTGGCTTCAAAGGCTTGATTATGAGCAAAATGCTTAGGTCTGGATGCTATTGTAGTCTTTTCAAAATGTTGTAAAGCAGTTATTCTTTTCATATGTTTCCTAAAGAGAGAATAATAAATATGAATGATTTAAAAGTCATGTTGAATTCACTTTTGCCCCTACAACCAGGAAAAACATTTTTTCTGTGTTAAAAATTTACACATTTAAATAATTCATACTGTCACTTAATTCCTCTTCAGCATTTCTGGAGATAGGAGTCTTTGCTTCTAGGTTATGTGGAGCACTGATACAGTGAGCAAATAGGCATTCTGTGTGAATTTTTAAAATTGGTGCATTGTAATCATACATCATGATGAAGTTCAGAGTAATAGAGACGAGACACACATGCACACAGCACTCGGTGAGCCTCCCCCTGGCTCCCACCCCACTCCCTCACTCTCCCTGTGCTTAACATTGAGATCGGCATTGATAAATTTGTGTATGTACATCATGTCCATTGAAGTGTTTCCTTCAGTGAGTCTCCCTTCCCCCACCCACCTCCCTCCTTAGGCCCCCCCATCACTCCACTAGTGTTTCTCCTCCTTTGTCTAGAGTCCCTCTTGTACCCCAATTTCTATGTGCATTTGACTCTAAAATTTATATTCTGGTTAGTGCCATGATTCAGTAGGGCAATGGAATTGCTATAAGAGACATGGCTGGCCGGGCATGGTGGCGCATACTTGTAATCCCAGTACTTGGGAGGCTGAGACAGGAGAATTGCAGGTTCGCAGCCAGCCTCAGCTACTTAGTGAGGCCCTCTGCACCTTAGTGAGAACCTGTTTCAAAATAAAGAATAAAGCCGGGCGTGGTGGTACACGCTTGTAATCCCAGTACTTGGGAGGCTGAGACCGGAGGATCCGGGTTCGTGGCCAGCCTCAGCTACTTATGAGGCCCTCTGCAACTTAGTGAAACCCAGTTTCAAAATAAAGAATAAAAAATAGGGCTGGGGATATAGCTCAGAGGTAGAATGCCCCTGGGTTCAATCCCCAGTACCTCCAAAATAAAACACACACACACAAAAACCCCCCACAAAATATAGAATTAAAAAAAATAAGAGTGTGGGTGTAGCTCGGAGGTAAAATGTCTCTGGGTTCAATCCCCAGTACCACACACACACACAAAAAAAGAGATATGGCTGTGAATCCCAGAGACCACTGGAAACCTGTTCTTTTTTTTTTTTTCGGTACTGGGGATTGAATGTAGGGCGTTCTACCTCCGCGCTACACCCCTGGCCCTATTTTTTATACTTTATCTTGAAACCGGGTCTCACGAAGTTGTGGAGGACCTCACTAAGTAGAAAGAGAGAGAGAGACAGGGAGAGAGAGACAGAGAGAGAGAGAGAAAGAGAGAGAGCTGAGGCTAGCCGCGAACCCGGATCCTCCGGTCTCGGCCTCCCAAAGTACTGGGATTACAAGCGTGCACCACCACGCCCAGCGGAAACCTGTTCTTGACTCTGCTCCATAGTCTTACCTCTCAACACTATTAGTTTTGTTTTTGTGTATTTAAACTATCTGTACTAATGGAATTGATTGACTAATTCTGTCCTGATTGGTGTTTTTAATTGACAATATATTTCTCAACTCTTATTCACAGAGGGACTTGTCGGGGCACAAGAACATTGTGGGTTACATTGATTCTAGTATCAACAATGTGAGTAGCGGCGATGTATGGGAAGTTCTCATTCTGATGGACTTCTGCAGAGGTATGTATGTGAACCATCCCCTTAAGCTCTAGTTTCTCTAGCATTCTGATTGTCAAGGGCATGGGGACCATTTCACTTGATGTGCATTATACCCTAAAGTATGTTGTTCTGGTTTTACAGATAGGAAAATTAAGGGGTTAAAAAGATAGAATCTGCTGTCAACTCTTGGTTATTTTGATGGCAAGGAGTAGTGGCACAAATAGTTGAAAGTGCTGGATGATACAAAACCCCCTTTTTGTTTGGTTTAGGAAGAGTTTGGCCATGTATATAAATGAGAACATATGAGAATGAGAATGAATGTGTTCTTTGTGATGCTTTAAAACAAATGATGAAGGCACATAATAAAGGCCCAACTCCAGATGGATTAAGAAACAGTGCAGCTCCCCACCCCTCACTCGTGTGTTCTCTTTTCCACTCACACCACCATCCTTGTGTTTGGGGTAAAAGAATCCTTTTTGTCTGATGGAAATGACCCTCCTCTCCTCACTCTAGAGCTGCAGTTCCTAGTAAGGTTATATTCACATGATGCAGCTGTTGATATTGGAGTTTAAACAGTTGAAAGCTTGAAGATTTAAACAACGTTTATCTTGAGAAATCCAACTGATGCATGAATGTATTCAGAGTTGACTGCATTCTGTACAACCATTGTTCAGAGGTTTGGCATTTTTTGGCCTGAGCACCTACCACCTGCACGCTTCGGTCATTGCCTTACTGTTTGATGCCCTGTTTTGTAATCACCCTTAGTTCCACTAACGTTTTCCTGCCATTAAAGATACTGTCCGCAAATTAAATATGTTGCTTATCCCAAAAATGTTCACCAGTAATTTCAGTTTTCTTTGTATTTACTGTTAACCTAATTTTGTAAAATACTACCAAATTTGAGCTCAACAATTGATTTTTCTCCTGACTATTCCCTTTTTGGACAGTAAAATATTCAGGGACTGGGCTGTAGGAGCATGCAGGGATCTGGATAATGTTGCAAAAGAGTAGTCATCTTTAAGTACTAGAGATGAAATGTGGGTGTAGCATTTCCACAGACCAAGCAGTAAGTGGTAAAGCCAGAGAGACCAAGCTGTTCCTAAAGTACAAGCTTTAACACTGTCTTCTTTCTGCTCTGTGGTACTATTGTGCCATCTGACTCTTACTAAAAGATATGGTAAGTTGAAGCTGTGGCCTCTCTCATAAACAATGGGGACAGTATAACCAGGGAACTATAGCAGGACCATATTGTCAGTTCTTTTACTGATCTTGAAGACATAATGAGGGCAGCTTACATCTGGGGTGCTTTATAAAATAAAATGTTTTTGACACGCTAGAGGAGGCACTGAATTGTAAAACAACAAATCCAAAACTGAGAGTGAAGACACCTGGGATTTAGCCCTGGGTCGATCAGTGATCGACTCTGTGACTTTGTTTCAGCCTGCTCCTCTTTGGCCAGCCATTCATTCCCTATTCCAAGTGACAAATCTGACTTTATAGCCTCTTCTCTGCCCTTCCCAGGAGGTCAGGTTGTAAACCTGATGAACCAGCGCCTGCACACAGGCTTTGCAGAGAATGAAGTGCTCCAGATATTCTGTGATACCTGCGAGGCTGTTGCGCGCCTGCATCAGTGCAAAGCCCCTATTATCCATCGTGACCTGAAGGTAACGGCCACACTGCTCATTGATGCATCTTGCCGCGTATTTTCTATGTGTCCCAGGGATGGAGTTGATAGTATGGGAATGCCAAAGAGCTTAAGGCATGGTCTCTAAGTGTACACTCTGCTCAGGAAGAGAAAATGCAAAGGAAAGGTATAGTTCAGATATCAATTTTGTGGCTTACATAGCCTCCAGAAATTCTTTTTAATTATCAAATTTTTGAATGTATGTTGTTTTTATTTTTCTTACTATACTCCCAAATAGTTTTTCAGGGTCATGAAAAGTAATATACTAACTTGAATAGTTTGTTAATAGCAATGCTTGGTTTTGAAAGTCTATTTCATGTTTTATAAAATCCATTAATTGATTATTTTTAAAATTGGTCCTACTGATTACCATCACCTGTTCCTTTCTTATTATAGTCACTTGACAATATTTATTGAATGGAATTGGCACCCAGTTAGGATTCAGCTTAGCATTTACTGAGTACCAACAATGTGCCGTGCATTCTACACTTTATATATGCTATTTTATTGGAGGGAGACATTATTCATTACATTTTGTGTGTGTGTGTGTGTGTGTGTGTGTGTGTGTGTGGTCCTGGGGATGGAACCCATGGGCCTTCTACTTCTGGGCTACACCCCCAGACTTATTTTATTTTTTATTTGGAAACAGGATCTTGCTAAGTTACTAAGAGCCTCACTAAGTTGCTGAAGCTGGCTTCGAACCTGTGATCTTCCCATCTCAGCCTCCCAAATACTGGGATTACAAACATGAGCTACCACACCCAACTTCATTACATTTTAGAACTGGGGAAACTAAGTAGCAGAGGGTTACATGACTTGCTTAAGGTTGTATAACTAGGAAAGAACAGTGCCAGAATTTGAATCTAGCTCTTTTGATCCTAAATTATAATTTCTTTTCATTATACCTGTATTTTAAGAAACATGCTTCATGGCTAATACTTTGCATCAGTGTCCCCTCGTGTGCTTGTTAAATGCAGGCTACTGAGTTCAACACTGAATCTGTTAGGCTAAGATTTTTGTGGGAATGTCAGGGAATCCCAGGGGTTCTTACCTTAATAAGCAACCAGCTGGTTTTGTATATTCCAAAATTTGAGGATTATAGCAGCATACTTGCATTTCTTTTTTTTTTAACAATTGTGATTAATTCACATACCATAAAATTCACCTTTTAAAACACACAATTCAGTAGTTTGTTTTTTTTTCCTGCGGTACCGGGGATTGAACCCAGGGCAGGGGGCCTCACTAGGTAGAGAGAGAGAGAGAGACAGGGAGAGACAGGGAGGGAGGGGGAGAGAGAGGGAGAGAGAGAGAGAGCGCTAGCGCTGAGGCTGGCCATGAACCTGATCCGGTCTCCGGATCCGGTCTCCGCCTCCCAAAGTACTGGGATTACATGGCATCATACAATATATAACCTCTATGTCTGATTTCCTTCACTTAGCATGCTTTTCTCTTTTTTGTGGAACTGGGGATTGAACCCAGGGGCATTTTACCTCTGAGCTACATAAGAATTTTTTATTCTTTATTTTCTTTTATTTTATTTTCATTTTTTTGTGGTACCGGGGATTGAAACCAGAGGCGTTCTACCTCCGAGCTACACCCCCGGCCCTATTTTTTTATACTTTATTTTGAAACCGGGTCTCACGAAGTTGCGGAGGGCCTCACTAAGTAGCTGAGGCTGGCCACAAACCTGTGATTCTCCTGTCTCAGCCTCCCAAGTACTGGAATTACGAGCGTGTGCCACCACGCCCGGCACTTAGCATGCTTTTAAGGTTCACCTATGTTGTAGTATGTATCAATATTTCTTTTTCATAGCCATATAACATTCTATTGTATGGATATACCACATTTTATTTATGCATTCATTCATTGATGTCACGTAAGTTGTTTCCACTTTTTGGCTATTCTAAATAATGCTGCCATGAACATTCATTTACCAGGTTTTGTGCAGACCTACTTTTTTTTCAGTACTGAGGATTGAACCCAGGGGCATTGTACCTCCAAGCTACACCCCTAGCCCTTTTTTCTTTCTTTCTTTCTTTCTTTCTTTCTTTCTTTCTTTCTTTCTTTCTTTCTTTCTTTCTTTCTTCTTTCTTTCCTTCTTTCTTTCTTTCTTTCTTTCTTTCTTCTTTTCTTTTCTTTTCTTTTCTTTTTTTTAGGTACTGGGGATTGAACCCAGGGGCATTCTACCTCTGAGCTACACCCCCAGCCCTATTTTTTATTCTTTATTTTGAAACAGGGTCTCACTAAGTTGTGGAGGGCCTCACTAAGTAGCTGAGGCTGGCTGCTAACCCGGATCCTCCAGTCCCAGCCTCCCAAGTACTGGGATTACAAGCATGCGCCACCACGCCCGGCTTTTTTTTTTATTTTGAAACAGGGTCTCACTAAGTTGCAGAGGGCCTCACTAAGTAGCTGAGGCTGCCTTGAACCCGGATCCTCCAGTC
>PVJS01054438.1:0-12960 GCA_004027185.1 Glis glis | reverse complement strand
GCTGATGGAGGAGGCCCCGCCCTCCCTGTATAATAAGGACCCACCCTCTCTATGATGGAGGAGACCCCGCCCTCCCTGTCTGATGGAGGAGGCCTCTCCTAATGGTCCGCTGGAGATGCCCTGCCCTCTCTGTGATGGAAGAGGCCCCGCCCTCCCAGTCTAATGGAGGATAGGCTCTACTCTCCCAATCCCATGAGGGAGACACCACTCTCCTGGTCTGATGGGGAAGATGGTGATGGTCTGACAGGGAGGCCCTGCCCTGTCTAGTCTAATGGAAGAGATGACATACTCTCTCAATCCACAAGGGAGATGCCACCTTCCTGGTCTGATGAGGGAGATGCTACTCTCCCAATCAGGAGGACGGATGTGGCCCTTGGTCTGGCGTAGGACAGTCTGGAAGAGGGGGAGGCCCCGCCCCCAACAGGAGGCCCTGCCCCTCCCAGTCTGGTGAATGAGGCCCAGCCCTTACCTTTGCCAGTATGATGGAAAAGGCCCTTCTATCGTCTCCGAGGTGCCCTACATCATGGAGACCACAGTTCCAAAGGCCTTGTCAGAAGGATGCGGCCCCCAGCCTGAGGCCTGGAGAGAGGATGCGGTCCTCCCTTAGTCAGGAAGAAGCTTGCCGTGGTGCTGAAGACATAGCCTCCCAGGCTGATGGAGGAGGCCCTGGGTGACCCGCAGGCTGAATGGCTCTTCCAAGTTAACCTGGGAGAGAGACCCAGTTCCCATTCCCATTACAAGCATGCGCCACTACACCTGGCTATGACACCGTTTCTTTCTTTTTTTCTTTGAGTTACTGGAGATTGAACTCAGGGGCGTTCTACCTCCGCGCTACACCCCCGGCCCTATTTTTTATACTTTATTTTGAAACCGGGTCTCATGAAGTTGCGGAGGGCCTCACTAAGTAGCTGACACTGGCCGTGAACCCAGATCCTCCGGTCTCAGCCTCCCAAGTACTGGGATTACAAGCGTGCACAACCACGCCCGGATGAGACCCTGTTTCAAAATAAAAAAATTCAGCTGGGCATGGTGGCACATGTCCTGTAATACCAGTACTTGGGAAGCTGAGACAGGAGGATCTCAGGTTCAAGACCAGCCTCAGCAACATAGATTCTCAGCATCCTGTCAAGACCTTGTTTCAAAACAAAAAGTAAAAAAGGGCTAGGATATAGCTTGGAGGTAAAATGCTCCTGGGTTCAAACTCAAGTACCAAAATAAAAAAGAGGAATTAGGCCATGCTTAGGCCAAGCGAGGAGACGTGATACCCAGCACTCCTTGTGATAGAAGCTTCCAGCAGGCGGCAGAGGTAGCCTGGACGGAGGGCTGACAGCCGCTGCCTCCTGCCTCTCCCCACCCACTCAGGTGTCTGCCAGGTGGACAAACAGAACCGCGCCGGCTACAGCCCCGTCATGCTCACCGCCCTGGCCGCCCTCAAGACCCAGGACGACATCCAGACGGTCCTGCAGCTCTTCCGGCTTGGGGACGTCAACGCCAAAGCCAGCCAGGTAGAGGCCCACCTGGGAGGCCCTTCCCCCTTATTGAGGCCTCGCTGCACCCCAGGCCCAACGTGACCTCATTCCACACGCCGGGGAAGGGCTGCCACTCCACAGGCGAGGAAACTGAGGCTCACAGAGCAGCGTCATTTCCTCTAGGCCAAAGAGGCAGGATTCGAACCCAGGTGTCTAGCTCCACGCCCTGCTCCGAGTGACCTGGCGCAGGCACGTGCACTCTCTGTTTTGTTTTTGGTTTTTTTTGTTGTTGTTGTTACTGAGGATTGGACCCAGGTGCATTCTACCTCTGAACTACACCCCCAGCCCTTTTTATTTATTTATTTATTTTTTTTTATTTTGCGGTACTGGGGATTGAACCCAAGGGCATTCTACCTCCAAGCTACACCCCCAGCCCTATTTTTTATTCTTTATTTTGAAACAGGGTCTTGCTAAGTTGCGGAGGCCTCACTAAGTAGCTGAGGCTGGCCACGAACCCGGATCCTCCTGTCTCAGCCTCCCAAGTACTAGGATTACAGGCATACGCCACCATGCCCGGCTTTATTTTTTATTTTGAAACAGGATCTTGCTAAGTTGCTGAGGGTCTCCCTAAATTGCTGAGGCTGGCCTCAAACCTGTGATCCTCCTATCTCAGCCTCCCAGGTACTGGGATTACAGCCCTGTACCACCTCACCTGGCCCCATCCTCTCTTATTTTTTTTCTTCTTGGTGGTTACTGGGGGTTGAGCCCAGGGGCATTCTGCCTCTGAGCTACATCGCCAACCCTATTTTATTTTTTATTTTTTTGAAACAAGGTCTCACTAAGTTGCGGAGGGCCTCGCTAAGTATTGCTGAGGCTGGCCGTGAACCTTCAGTCCTCCTGCCTCAGCCTCCCAAGTATGAGGATTACAGGCAGGTGCCACCACGCCCAGCCTCACTGTCTCTTAATCTGATATCCTGCTCAGCAAGTCCCTGGGCAGCAACTGGGTCCACAGTGCGGGACACCTGGAACTCGAAGGGTGGACAGGCACGGCCAGGGTCTCCTCTCCGGGAGCTCCAGAACTGGGCAGGCACTACCAGAGCCACAGAACTTCAGGAGGTGCAGCCAGGACCTGGGATCCTGAAGCCAGCATGAGAGTTTATTCATTTATTTATTTGTGTGTGTGTGTGTGTGTGTGTGTGTGTGTGTGTGTGTGTGTGGTACTGGAAATTGAACCTAGGGACATTCTACCTCCGAGCTATACCCCCAGCCCTATTTTATTTTTTATTTGGAAACAGGGTCTTGCTAGGTTGATGAGAATCTCACTACTTACGGAGGCTGTCCTTGAACCTGTAATCCTCCTGTCTCAGCCTCCCAAATACTGGGATGACAGGTGTGCACCACCACGGCCGGCTCTCTGTGGTAGTTTAAGCTGGAGGTGGTGGGGCCTGACCCTGGTCTTAGAGCCCAGGGACTTTGTGGGGGGGGAGCAGAAGCTGGGTCACTGTGGAGGTGACCGGGATGTGATAGGTGTCTGGACCAAGAGTAGGGCAGGAGCTTGGGGTAGCATGCACCATCCCCAGCACCACAGAAGAAAGAAAGAGCAAGCTGGCATGGTGGCACATACCTGTAATCCCAGTACTTGGGAGGCTGAGGCAGGAGGATTGTGGGTTTGAGGCCAGCCTCAGCTACTTAGCGAGACCCTGTTGCAAGGTAAAAAGTAAGCCAGGCGTGGTGGCACACACTTGTAATCCCAGTACTTGGGAGGCTGACACTGTAGGATCCGGGTTCATGGCCAGCCTCAGCTACTTAGCGAGGCCCTCCACATCTTAGTGAGATCCCGTTTCAAAATAAAGAATAAAAAATAGGGCTGAGGGTGTAGCCCGGAGGTAGAATGCCCCTGGGTTCAATCCCCGGTACCACAAAAAAAAAAAGTAAAAAGGGCTGGGGATGTACTTGGAAGTAAAAAGGGCAGAGGAGGGTGTAGCTCTGTATTGGAGCACTTTTGGATTCAATCCCCAGTACTGGAAAATAAATAAATAAAATGATAGTGAAACCTCATTTCAAAATAAAAGAATAAAATAGGGCTAGAGGTATAGCTCAGAGGTATCATGCCCCTGGGTTCAATCCCCAGTACTGCAAAAAAATTTAAAAATAAAAAATAGGGCTGGGGGTGCAGTGCAGAGGTAGAATGCCCCTGGGTTCAATCAATTGAACTTTTTATTGAAGTATAGCTAATATACAGAAGCGCTGTAGTCTTAGTTGGCTGAGCTTTACGTGTGTTTGTACTTGTGGGTTCGGAACCTGCGGCAGGTGGGCATAGGGCCCCTCTGAGGAGACAGAGAACTGAGACAGGAGCCAGTGGGAGGAAGCGGTACCAGCAAACGCAAAGGCCCGGTGGTGGGAAGTTGTCTAAGGCAATATCAATGCCAGAGTACTTGGGAGCCATGGACGGTTCTGGAGCAGCAGTATCCCACCTGGTGCCTGCGTGGGCCATAACCCTGTCCCTTGGCCACACAGGCGGGGCAGACGGCCCTGATGCTGGCGGTCAGCCATGGGAGGGTGGACGTGGTCAAAGCCCTGCTGGCCTGCGGAGCGGATGTCAACGTGCAGGACGAGGACGGCTCCACGGCCCTCATGTGCGCCTGCGAGCACGGTCACAAGGACATCGCGGCGCTGCTGCTGGCCGTGCCCAGCTGCGACATCTCCCTCGCGGACCGCGTGAGTCCCCGCCCAGGCGCGCCCCGGGAGGGCGGAATATAACGCAGCCATCAATATAGCAACGGCCGGGTCCCTTGCAGGATGGGAGCACCGCTCTCATGGTGGCCCTGGACGCCGGGCAGAGTGAGATCGCCTCCATGCTGTACTCCCGCATGAACATCAAGTGCTCCGTGAGTCCCGGCGGCAGCCCGGAGGTGGGGGCTCTGGGAGGAGGCCGGGTGTGAAGCTTGGGCGACGACCGAACCCAGGCCGAGGGCTGTCTGGTCGTCCACACGTTGAACACGCGTGGAGTTTCAATGAGGAAGCGAGGCCCGGGCGCCGAGGCTGCGTGGTCCTGGTTAGCACAGCAGGATTCGAGCACAGCTCAGATTCCGAAGACCTGAGGCTTGCAGGGCATGTGGCGCACACCTGTCATCCCAGTACTTGGGAGGCTGAGACAGGAGGATCTCAGGTTCGAGGCCAGCCACAGCAAGTAGTGAGACTGTCATCAACCTAGTGAGACCCTGTTTCAAAATAAAATAGGGCTGGGGGTATAACTCAGAAGGTAGAATGCCCATGGGTTCAATCCCCAGCCCGGGGGGTGGGTGTGGGGGGAGGACTGGGTGTGGTGGTGCACACCTGTCATCGCAGTATTGAGAGGCTGAGACAGAGGATTGCAGGTTTGAGGTCAGCCTGAGCAACTTAGTTAGATCCTTGATAAAAAAGGATTAGGTGTATAGGTCAGAGGTAGAATGCCCGAGTCCAATTCCCAGTGCCCAAAGAAAAAACAAGCCACAAAACTCCAATGACTCCGGAAACAGGCTGAGAGAGGGTTGCTGAGACATGAACGTCTCCCATCGGTCCACAGTCCCCACTGAAGCTCACGGCCGCCCCCACTCGCCCGCTTCCCTTCTCCCCTTCTCAGGTGTCAGGACCTGGGCAGCGGCCAGGGGCCTGTGTGTCCTTGGCTGGAGGGTGGGGGCCACGGAGGCCACGGACTGCCTCCACCTGTGGTCCTGCCGACACTGCTGAGGGGGACAGTCACCCGCCGCCCTGGTCCCCAGATGCTCTGAGCTACAGCCCAGGCCCATTTTAGTTTTTATTTTGAAGCAGAGTCTCATTAAGTTGCGGAGGCCCTCCCTAAGTTGTTGAGGCTGGCCGCGACCCTGTGATCCTCCTGTCTCAGCCTCCAAGGTACTGGGATGACAGGCGTGCACCACCATGCCCATCTTTCTTTTTTCTTTTCTTTTTCTTTTTTTTTTTTTTTTGGCACTGGAGATTGAACCTAGGGACATTCTACCTCCAAGCTATACCCCCAGCCCTATTTTTTTTTTAAACATGGGTCTCGCTAGGTTGCTGAGACTCTCTACTTGCTGAGGCTAGTCTCAAACTTGCCATCCTCCTGCCTCAGCCTCCCAAGTACTGGGATGACAGTCGTGGGCCACCACACCCGGCTCTCTCTCTCTCTCTCTCTCTCTCTCTCTCTCTCTCTCTTTGATATATCAGCTCCCGGAAGCCAGGGGCCACACCTCCATCTGGCTCACCGCCATGTCCCCAGGAAAAACCTCCTAATGACCCCAAAGGATGCCTGACACCAGGAATTTTGCTTCCCTTACAGTTCGCCCCGATGTCGGATGACGAGAGTCCAGAGTCGTCCTCTGCGGAAGAATAGCCCCACCCAGAGCCAACCCGAGCCAGCGTCATCCCTGGTCATCCCTGGTCATCCCTGGCTCCCCGCCCCTCTCCTGTGTGGCCTCCTGCTATTTCCACTCCCCACGCCTCAAGGGAGAATAGGCTTCCCCTCTGCTCTCCTCGCGTGGCCCCGACACCCCGGGGACTCCAGCTCCCGGCGGCTTTTCCAAACACCCAGCTCAGGGCCGCCCCAGCGCCATCAAAGCTACATTCTTGTATACGTGGGCGCCGCGGTTGATGGCGGGCGCGGGCTTTATGAGGAGTTGGAACAATCGCGGGCACTGGGGGCGGAGGAGGGTGACTCGAGGGGAAAGAGCGGGTTTTTGAGTCATTGTTGGGGGAGGGACGGAATTGCATTGTATCCCCAGGTTTGAAGTCAGGGAATGGCACCTTTCCCTCTTCGTCCTGCGTGTCAGCCCCGCGGGCTGGGTCTCGAGTGTCTCTGCCCTCCTTTAATTGTCTGGGACACAATAGTATTGTGTCTACGCTCCGGGTCCCAGGTGGCTTTCTTGAGGGATGTTTTTTCTTGTGGTCGCTTCTCAAAATGTCCTGGTCATGCCACCCCGGGGCAGCAAACTCAGTTCTTTTTTCTTTCTTCATTGCCGCTGTCACCACCATTGAAATTGGGGAGCTCAAGCCCGGCATGGTGGCACACACCACACACACACACACACACACACGCATGCATGCGTGCACGCACAAAATTGGGAAGCTAAAGCCAAGCCGTAGTGGTGCACGCCCATCATCCCAGTACTTGGGAGGCTGAGACAGGAGGATCGCAGGTTGGAGGCCAGCCTCAGCAACTTAATGAGACTCTCAGCAACGTAGGGAGACCCTAAGAGACCCAAAATAAAAAATAAAACAGGGATGGGGGTGTGGTTCAGAGGTAGAATGCCCCTAGATTCAATCCCCAGTACCAAACGTGTTGGGCCGCTCAGGACTCTGCAGCCCAGACTCTGGTCACTGTGACTTGTAGGTCCCCGATTCACAAGGAGAAATCGCTCAAATCTGTCCCCCTCCGCACGGAGGTCCTGGCAAGTGTTGATTTTCCTAGAAAATCCTGCAGACCTAGAGACGAAAGAAAGAAAAGGATCCGGTTCTCAGAGTGGCCGCTGTGTCCCGCGCCCACAGCCATAGTAACAGGGCCGCCCTTTTCCTCCCCAGGGCTCCAGAATTTCTCTCCTCAAAGGAAAGAAAACAGGGCATGTGCTTGTTGGCAGCACACAGGGCAAGCTCCAAAAACCCCATGTGTACACAATTAAAAATTGGCTGCCCCCGAGGACTCCCGGCGCAAACTTAAAGAGACAGGCCTCCCTCGCCGACGACCGAACAAGGGCCCGCTGGGGTTTTAACCTACAGACTTTCCGGAGCTGCCTGGAGCCAAGCCTGCTGGAAACGGGGCTCGCCAGGGAGGCGCTCGGTTTCCTCCTTGGCCTCTTCGTCCCCAGAATCTCAACATGGCTTTCTTTCCTTGCTAAGCAAAAACTAAAAAAGAAAAGGATTCCAGGTTTCTCAATGTGCTTTGCAATTGGGGAGTTGAGTCCCCTACTGAATATTCGTCCTGCCCTCCTGGGTCTGCAGCACTTTGAAGCCTCCCATCAGAAGGACAGGATGAATGCTGGGCATGGTGGCGCACGCTTGTAATCCCAGTACTTGGGAGGCTGAGACCGGAGGATCTGGGTTCGCAGCCAGCCTCAGCTACTTAGGCCCTCCGCAATTTAGTGAGACCTTCTTTCAAAATGAAGAATAAAAAATAGGGCCGGGGTGTAGAGCGGAGGTAGAACGCCCCTGGGTTCAATCCCCGGTACTGAAAAAAAAAAGAATGAGTCCCGGGAACACACAGATTCATTAAAAAAAAAAAAAACAAGTGTTGGCCTCTCTCCTAGAAAAGTAAGTTTCTTGGCTTTCTGTCGTCTGGTATGTTTTGATTTTTATGGAATGGACAGACCCAGGACAATCAGGATGGGTGAATGACGGATGGAATGAGTATGTGTGTAAACTAGGAAACAGAACCAAAGCTGGTGGACAGGGCTGATGGAAGGCCATGGCTCTGAGCAGCTTTGAAAAGTGGTTCTGAGCCGCGCGTGGTGGCGCATGCTTGTAATCCCAGTACTTGGGAGGCTGAGACAGGAGGACTGAAAGTTTGAGGCCAGCCTCAGTAGCTTAGAGAGACCCTCAGCAACTGAGTGAGACCCTGTCTCAAAAGAAGAGATAAAAAGGGCTGGGGGTGTAGCTAGGAGGTAGAATGCCCTTGGGTTTCATCCCCAGGACCCAAAAGAAAAACAGTGGTTTTGTGCCTTTAGCTGTAGCCCTGGATCCCCCAGTGCATTTATTTTAAGCTCCTGGAAGCCACCTGCAGCCCGGGAGGGTGTGACCCTCAGATAAGTCCACAAGCCCTGCCTGCCACAGGGACCCGCCTCGTCCCTACCCTCTCCTCACGTATACGCATCAGCTTTCTTTTTACTTTCTGACCACGGTACGTCCATAAAGACAGTATTACACGCAAATGAAGTATTCTTTTTTGTAATCTTTTTTAGAATCTTTAAATTTAATAAAGCCACAAATAATACTGACGCGCCTGTGTCTTCTCTTAGCCTTATTGTACTATTTTTTATTTTGTTTCTTGGTGCTGGGGAGGGAACCCAGGGCCCTGTGCATGTGAAGCGAGTGCAAACCACTGAGCTACACCCCCAGCCCATTGTTGAACTGTTCTTTTCCTGGGGTACTAGGGATCGAACTTGGAGGTGTTCCACCTCTGAGCTATACCCCCAGCCCTATTTTTTATTCTTTATTCTTGAAACAGGGTCTCACTAAATTGCGGAGGGCCTCACTAAGTAGCTGAGGCTGGCCTCAAACCCGGATCCTCCTGTCTCAGCCTCCCAAGTACCGGGATTACAAGCGTGCGCCACCACGCCTAGCTTATATAGATATTTCTATCTTTTTTTTTTTTTTTAGTGCTGGAGATAGAACCTATGACCTCGCGCATGCCAGGCAAGTGCTAACCACCGAGCAACACCCAGATTCTTATTATTTATTGTTTTAAACACACATCTTTTGTGCACACATTGTATACAAAAGAGCACAGCCCCAGCCAGGGGTGATGGCGCACACCTGTAATCTCAGTACTTGGGAGGCTGAGACAGGGGAATCAAAGGTTCGAGGCCAGCCTCAGCAACTTTGCCAGACCCTGTTTCAAAACAAAAAATAAAAAGGGTTAGGGATGTAGCTCGGAGGTGGAATGCCCCTGGGTTCAATCCCAGCACCAGAAAAGATAAAAGTGCACAGCCCCATGGCTTTTGCAAACAGGTCCCCAGCACCAGGACAAGGAGCGAGGTGTCCCCTGTCCCCACAGCGTGCCAGCGGTGCTCAGCGGAGATCTGCTCCGATCTCTCCCCCACTTTTCCACTTCCTGTTTTTCCCCTGGACGGTCGGCGGGAGATAAGAGCAGGCTCTAGGAGGGTTTGAAAGGCCCAGCCGGTTAAGGCAAAGGAACACATTTCTGAGCGGGAGGTCCTTGGCTCTGTCAGCTTCCCAGGGTCCCTGAGCCAAGAAGGAGCCTTAGGAAATGAAAGACTTTCTCATAAAGCAATTGCCAGATCTGTCTTGTCATCGTCTTTGTTTTCTGTTCAGCTCGAAATGAAGACCCGGTCCTCCCATGGCTGCGAGTTTCTGGCTTATTTATTTTTTTAGTTAGCTTTTTTTTATTTTTGCCTTGCTGGAATGCTGGGATAGAACCCAGGGCCACACGCATGCTAGGCGAGCGCTAACCACTGAGCAACACCGCAGCCCAGTGTGTGTGTGTGTGTGTGTGTGTGTGTGTGTGTGTGTGTTGCTGGGATGGAACCCAAGAGCATTCTACCTCCAAGCTACATCCCCAGTCCCATTTTATTTTCTTATTTGAAACAGGGTTTCGCTAGGTTGCTGAGAGCCTCGCGAAGTTGTTCAGGCTGGCCTCAAACCTGCGATCCTCCTGTCTCAGCCTCCCAAGTACTGGGATTACAAGCGTGCGCCACCACGCCGGTTTATTTCTTTTCTTTTTCTGGCGGTACTGGGGATTGAACCCAGGGGCATTCTACCTCCAGGCTACACCCCCAACCCTATTTTTTTTATTCTTTATTTTGAAACAGGGTCTTGCTAAGTTGCGGAGGGCCTCACTAAGTAGCTGAGGCTGTCTGCGAACCCCGATCCTCCTGTCTCAGCCTCCCAAGTACTGGGATGACAAGTGTACGCCACCACTCCTGGCTCATTTCTTGTTTTGAAATGAGCCTAGGCTGCTGAGGGCTTCGCGAAATTGTTCAGGCTGGCCTCGAACCTGTGATCTACTATCTCAGCCTCCCAAGTACTGGGATTACAGACGTGCACCACCATGCCCAGCTTCCAGTTTTGTTTTTTGTTTTTTGGTTTTTTTTTTGGTACTGGGGATTGAACCCAGGGGCATTCTGCCTCTGAGCTACATCCCAGCCCTATTATTCCTTTTTATTTTGAAACAGGGTCTTGCTAGGTTGCTGAGGGTCTCCCTGAATTGCTGAGGCTGGTCTTGAGCCTTTGGTCCTCCTGTCTCAGCCTCCCAAATACCAGGATTACAGGTATGTGCCACCAGTCCGGCTATTTCTTTTTTTTTGGGGGGGGGGTACTGGGGATTGAACGCAGGGGCGTTCTACCTCCGCGCTACACCCCCGGCCCTATTTTTTTATACTTTATTTTGAAACCGGGTCTCACGAAGTTGCGGAGGGCCTCATTAGGTAGAGAGAGAGAGAGAGACAGGGAGAGAGAGAGAGAGAGAGAGAGAGACAGTGAGAGAGCTGAGGCTGGCCGTGACCCGGATCCTCCGATCTCCGCCTCCCAAAGTACTGGGATGACAAGCGTGCGCCACCACGCCCGGCCAGTCCGGCTATTTCTAACTTTTATGAGGAATGACCATACTGTCTTCCAGAGCAGCTGTGTTATTTTATATCCCAGTAGACAGCGCACAAGGGTTTCAGCTGGGCCTGGTGGCGCATGTCCATACACTCTCAGTGACTCAGGAGGCTAAGGTAGGAGAATCAGAAGTCTGAGGCCACTGGGCACAGTGGCACACACCTGTAATCCCAGTACTTGGGAGGCTGAGACAGGAGGATCGCAGGTTCAAGGTCAGCCTCAGCAATTTAGCAAGACCCTCCAAAACTTACTGAGAACCTGTTTCAAAATAAAAAATAAAATAGGAGATAGGTGTGGTGGCACACACTGGTAATCCCAGTAGTTGGGAGGAGGCTGAAACAGGAGGATCGCAGGTTCATGGCCAGCCTCAGCTACTTAGTGAGGCCCTCGCAACTTAGTGAGACCCTGTTTCCAAATAAAAAATAAAGTAGGGCTGGGGGTATAACCCAGAGGTAGAAGGCCTCTAGGTTCTATCCCCAGTACACAATAATAATAATAATAATAATAATAATAATAATATAAGGCTGGGGTGTCGCTTGGAGGTAGAATGCCCCTGGGTTCAATCCCTAGCACCACACACACAAAGTTTGAAGCAATCCAGGGCAATTTAGTGAGATCCTGTCTCAAAAAATAAAAAGGGCCGGGCGTGGTGGCGCACGCTTGTCATCCCAGTACTTTGGGAAGTGGAGACCGGAGGATCCGGGTTCTTGGCCAGCCTCAGCGTGCTCTCGCTCTCTCTCTCTCTCTCTCTCTCTCTCCCTCTCTACCTAGTGAGGCCCTCCGCAACTTCGTGAAACCTGGTTTCAAAATAAAGTATAAAAAAATAGGGCCGGGGTGTAGCGCGGAGGTGGAACACCCCTGGGTTCAATCCCCGGTACCGCAAAAAAAAAAAATTAAAACAAAAAAATAGCCGGGCGTGGTGGCGCACGCTTGTAATCCCAGTATTTGTGAGGCTGAGACTGGAAGATGCGGGTTCGCGGCCAGCCTCAGCTACTTAGTGAGGCCCTCCGCAACTTCGTGAGACCTGGTTTCAAAAATTATAAAAAAAATAGGGCCGGGGGTGTAGCTCGGAGGTAAAACACCCCTGGGTTCAATCCCCGGTACAATAAATAAATAAATAAATAAATAAAGGAAGCTGGGCGTGGTGACGCACACTTGTAATCCCAGTACTTGGGAGGCTGAGACAGGAGGATCGCAGGTTCACGCCCAGCCTCAGCTACTTAGTGAGGCCCTACACAAATTAGTGAGACCCTGTTTTAAAATAAAGAATAAAATAGGGCTGGGGGTGTAGCTCGGAGGTAGAATGCCCCCGGGTTCAATCCCCAGTACCATAAAAAATAAAAACAAAAATTAAAAAGAGCTGGGGTTGTAGCTCAGTAGAATGCTTGCCTACCATGCATGCACTCTACTGGGTTCACTCCCCAGTACCTCAAAATAATAATAAGGAGAAGGAGGAGGAGGAGGCGGCTGGGCAAGATGGCACACACCTGTCATCCCAGTACTTGGGAGGCTGAGATAGGAGGATGGCAGGTTCAAGGCCAGCCTTAGCAACTTAGCAAGACTCAGCAACCCAGGGAGACCCTGTTTCAAACATAAAAATAAAGCCGGGCATGGTGGTGCACACTGGTAATCCCAGTACTTGGGAGGCTGAGACAGGAGGATCGCAGGTTCAAGGACAGCCTCAGCAAGTAGTGAGACTCTCATCAACCTAGCAAGACCCTACTTCCAAATAAGAAATAAAATCAGGCTAGGGCTGTAGCTCGAAGGAAGAATGCCTCTGGGTTCAATCCCCAGCTCCAAAAAACAAACGTAAAAATAAAAAGGGCTGTGGGAGCCGGGCGTGGTAGTGCACACTTGTAATCCCAGTACTTGGGAGGCTGAGACCAGAGGATCCGGGTTCACGGCCAGCCTCAGCTATTTAGTGAGGCCCTCTGCAACTTAGTGAGACCCTGTTTCAAAATAAAATTAAAGGGCCGGGCGTGGTGGCGCACACTTGTAATCCCAGTACTTTGGGAGGCAGAGACCGGAGGATCCGGGTTCGCGGCCAGCCTCAGCTCTTTCTCTCCCTCTCTCTCTCTCTCTTTCTCTCTCTCTCTCCCTCCTTAGTGAGGCCCTCCGCAACTTCGTGAGACCCGGTTTCAAAATAAAGTATAAAAAATAGGGCCGGGGGCGTAGCGCGGAGGTA
>PVJS01054437.1:0-12958 GCA_004027185.1 Glis glis | reverse complement strand
ATTTAGGACTGATTTTTCTAGGTCTGTGAAGAATGACATTGGTATTTGGATAGGGATTGCATTGACTCTCTAGATCACTTTTGGTAGAATGGCCATTTTTGATAATATTTATTCTGCTTATGATGTTCTATAGGATGGGTGTATTAAATGCATTTTCAACTTATAATCTTTTCAGTGCATAACAGCTTCATTGGGACATCACCCTATCATAAGAGAGTAACCCCACTGGGAGTTGAGGAGCATCTGTAATTAGCCTCATTAGGCCTGATTAAAGATTCGATTAAAGACAGAATCATCTGCAGCCACCAGGACTTGCCATGCCCATATTCAGCGGTTTCTCCAGTTCTTCGCCCTCTTCTACCCAGAATCTGTAGATGTTAGAAAGATGTGATGGCCTAGGACTGCACTGCCCAGTACTGTAGCCACTAGCTACAGGTTTGCTTTTAACTTACACTAATTAAAATTTCCCAAATGCAAAATTTGATTCCTCTGTCACACTAGTTCCATTTCAAGTGCTCAATAACCATAGGTTACTGTACTGGACAGTGCAGATACAGAGCATTTCCATCTTTGTATAAAGTTCTGTCAGTCAGGACTTGTCTAGATCAGTCTTCCTCAGATGTTGCCATGCATAAGAACCATCTAGGAATCTTGCTCAAATGTTATTCTCACATCAACCTGAAAAGCCTCTTCACAGCCAAGGAAGCAATCAGCAAAGCAATGGGTCAACTAGATAATGGGAAAATATATTTGTATACCATATACCTGATAAAGGGTAGTATCTGGAATAGTTAAGGAACTCTAACAACTCAATACAGCTTGTGTATCCCTTATCTGAAATACTTGGATCCTTTTGTATTTCAGATTTTGGAATATTTGCATGAGATACCTTGGGGATGGAACCCATGTCTGAACATGAAATTCATTTGTGTTTCAGATACACCTTGAAGGCAATTTTGTACAATATATTTGATGTGCCTGCATCTTAACTTTGACCCATCACATGAGGTCAGGTGCAGAATTTTCCACTTGTGGCACAACACAGCACTCACAAAGTTTGAGATTTGGAAACATTTTGGGTTTGGGATTTTTAGATTAAAACTGCTTAAGTTGTAGCAAGAAAACAAATAACCTAATTTTAATGATATCTTAATAGATATTTCTCAACAGAAGACATACAAATGGCTAACAGGTATACGAAAAAATTCTCAGTATCATAATCACCAGAGAAATGTTAATTAAAATCACAGTGAGATATCAACTCACATCTGTTCGAATGGTTATTATCAAAAAGATGAAAGATAACATGTTGGAGAAGATGGGGAGGAGAGGGAACATTTGCATATTGTTGGTGGGAATATAAATTAATACAGTTACTATGGAAAACAGTATGGAGGTTCCTCAAAATATTAAAAGTAGAACTATCATGTGACCCAGAAATTCCTCTATTGGGTATATATTCAAAGGCAATGAATTCGGTATGCTAAAGAGATATCTGCCCTCCCACATTCATTAGAGTATTATTCATAATAGCCAAGATATGGAATCATCTTACATATCTTTCAACAGATAAAGAAAATGTAGTATATATACACAGTGTAGCACATGCACCTTTTAAAAGGAGGACATCCTGTCATTTGTGATAACCCGGATGAACCTGGAGGATCTCATGCTAAGTGAAATAAGCCAAACACAGAAAGACAAACAACACAGGATCTTACTTATACGTGGAAAACAAAAAAGTTGCCCTTGTAGAAGTAGAGTAGAGTGGTGTTGGGAAAGTTTGGGGAGATGTTGGTCAAAGGGTACAAGATTTCAGTTGGATGGGAGGAATAGGTTCAAGAGATCTATTTTACAACTTGGCAACCATAGTTCATAACAATGCATTATATGTTTGAAACTGGCTGAAAATAGATTTTAAGTGTTGTTATCGCACACAGAGAAATGATAAGTGTGAGAGGGGATGTATATGTTAATTAGCCCAATTTAGCCATTCTACCACGTATACATATTTCAAATCAACATGATGTATATGATAAATAAATACCATACAAGCCGGGCGTGGTGGCGCACGCTTGTAATCCCAGTACTTTGGGAGGCAGAGACCGGAGGATCCGGGTTCGCGGCCAGCCTCAGCTCGCGCATGCGCACGCAAGCATTCTCTCTCTCTCTCTCTCTCTCTCTCTACTTAGTGAGGCCCTCCGCAACTTCGTGAGACCTGGTTTCAAAATAAAGTATAAAAAATAGGGCCGGGGGCATAGCGCGGAGGTAGAACACCCCTGCGTTCAATCCCCGGTACCACAAAAAAAAAAAATAAAAAATAAAAAAATAAAAAAAATAAATACCATATATACATAGAAATTCTTAAATCTTTTCTTAGTAGGTCTTGAGTGGGGTTCAGGGATCCTCATTTAACAGGCACCAGTTTCATGGGCAGGTGGACTACCCACTAGCTGTGGACAAACACTATCCACTAGGGTTAAAAATATGTGCTCCTTTTTGGAACAGTGTTATTTTTTTAAAGTTCTACTCTTTCATGGACCAATATAATAAAAACAAACCACTAGGAAAATAAATATTTGAAAATAAAACATAAAACACAAGCTCTATTTTTATTTTATTCAAAAGATATAAAGTTACTCTGCCAAGTTACTGTACAAGTATCTAAATGCTGGACTTGTCAACGTTTGTACTTGTCTGGACCACAGTTGGAGCAGCAGTGTGCTAGGAAATTGAAAGGACTGTATCGACAAAGGGATGGAGACAGGTCCATTCACCTCTCCACTAAAGATGAAGGGTAGCTCAGAGATTCATCGCTGCTTCTTGTAATCTCATAGCTTTCTGTTAAAAAAGATTTAACCTCTCTTTTGATCTCTTATGCCACTAAAAATAAAACATGCTTAGAAAATAGTGTACACGTTTATTTGCTAGTTCTGGAGATGGGAGAAACGGAGTGCCCGTGTTATCTTACACAAGGGCTGAGGAGAGAACTGTGGGAGGGATGATGATGGTGGCTGCAGAGAAAGAGGGCAAGTTTACTATCCAGGGACAACAGAGAAGGAGGAGGAGAAAGGAGGAGAAAGGGGAGGAGGGGAGGGAAAGGGAAAGTGGGAAGTAACCAAGTAACTGCAGTGTTGCTACTGAATCTAGATACCACCTTGGTTCAGTCCCTGGTAATTTCTCCATGGCTACCACCTGATCATTTGGGCATGAATTTCCCTGAGACTGGTCCTGGCTGATGGAGTCTCTTTCCCCAAGCTCTTCCTGGGACATCTATTTGCATCTATGGAGGATAAAGAGTCAGACATTAGTGATGATGATTTTAAAAGTGAAACCACCCCACCTTCATTTGTAGTAGTTATGGAGCGAAGAACTGTCCTAGGTCGGCTCAGGTGAGCCAGTCTGTGCCAACTAGGACAACTGATACAATTATAAGTAATTCCTTGATGGCATCTGAAATCTACTAAAATTTCCCCTTTGTTGAAATGTCTAAGCGAGGCTCTAAAAATGACACATGTTGCTAATTTTCCTAAGCCCTCACCACCTTTTTCTGCCTATGAATCCCGTTGCCATGTATTTGTTGGAGAAATCTGATCTTTTGTACTACAGTGTCCATATTCTGGGCTTAGTTGATGGAATCCCCACAGAGCTGTTTTGCAGTTTCTTTGTTCCCCATATTTCATACAAAATAGTGGTTAAATCTAGATCAGCACTGTCTGAGAAAAATATTACTCGAGTCACACATGTCACTTAAAATCTTCTAGTTGCTGCCTAAAAAGGTACTAAGAAACAGATGAAATTAATTTTGTAACAGCTCGAGAGATGATTACTGAATAACAAATTGAACATATTTAAAGTGTACAATTTGAAACTATCAGCACAATCAAGATACTCAATGAATTCATCACCCCAAAACACGCCCTCATGCCTCTTGATGTTTTCTCCTGTGCCTCTGTTTCCCCCCATTACCAAATAAGGACTTGTCATTTTCCAGAATTTTATATCATGGGAATCACATAATGTCCTCACTTTTATCTAGGTATTTCTTTACAGCATGATTGTTTAGAAGTTCATCTCCATTGATGCATGTATAAATAACTCATTCCTTTTTATTGCTAAGAGTTATTCTATTGTGTGGATATATGCATACGTCTCAGTTTGTTTATCCATTAACCTGTGGGTAGATATTCGGATTGTTTTCAGGTTTCTGTTGTTTCACATAAAACTGCTGTGAACATTTCTGTACATGTTTTTTATAGCCATACTTTTTTCTATTCTCTTGAGTACATACCTAGGGGTAGAATGTGGCAGACATATTATAAGATTTTAAGAAGCAGCTGGGTTTCTGAAGTAGTTGTGCCAATTGATAGCCCCACCAACAGCAGATCAATTTTAATATTATATTATAATTAAATCAATATATCCAAGCATTATCATTTTAGTATATATATATGCAATATATTAAGAAGTTACTAATGAAATTTTACTTTTGTATACTATTCGAAATTCCATGTCTATTCTACATTTGTAAAATGTATCTGTTCAGATTAGCCACATTTCAAATGTTTAGAAAGTACATATGTCTAATGACTGCAATATTGTACAGTACATATCTAAGTGTTTTATCTGACTACTGATTTCTGATTTAATTTTTTTAAAACAAGAACGCTTCCTTGTTGGTGTTGTGTTTCTATATAGAACTACGTGGTGCCTCCTTTTTTGTGATAGGCACTGGCCAACTGAATTACACCTAAGGCTTTACCAGAAACTAATTTTTCCCTAGAGATATTGTTGCATTAAACATTCAAAATATCATTCCTCCTTCATTTACCAGCTGAAATGCTTTAAAATTAGAAAAGAGCCATGTCAACTAATCTGTTTACCTTGAGTTCGATTTGTATTGGTAAATTGAAAAATGCTTGTTTCTTTCTTTTTATTTACGAGTTATTATTTTCCTCCAGCTTTATTGAGATATAATTGACAAATATAAATTGTGTACATTCAAGGTGTACAAATTCATCACTTGATACACATATACATATGGTGAAATGATTACCACAACAAATTTATTAACTCACCCATCACCACAATTACATACTATTGTGTGTTGGGGGAGAGGACACATGAATATTTATGTTTTTTATAATTATGATTTGGTTCTATAGCATGCTCCAAAGGTAAATAATGAAGAATTGAAACAATTTTTTTTTTTTGCGGTACCGGGGATTGAACTCAGGGGTGTTCTACCTCTGAGCTCCACCCCCAGCCCTATTTTTTATCCTTTATTTTGAAACCGGGTCTCACGAAGTTGCGGAGGGCCTCACTAAGTAGCTGAGGCTGGCTGCGAACCCGGATCCTCCGGTCTCTGCCTCCCAAGTACTGGGATTACAAGCATGCAGCACCATGCCCGGCTCTGAAACATGTTTTTAAAAAACTATCTTAATAAATTCATGGATTTAAATATGTTTGATATGTAGTTATTTTATTGTCGATGCTTAAATTGTACCATCTTTGGACAGTGGGAGCTTTTCCAGATTAGTTCCTTTTAATTTTGAATCAAATAAATTCTTCTGGTAGTATCCTTTTCTTCTGGCATGAAGATATATTTCAGGTTCATCTTGTACATTTCCTCCATCAGTTATTTTTCCAAAATTCTCTGATTGCCACAGTTAGAAAAGGTATTTAGAGACCACAATCTGCACACTGCCGTGCTCATTGCTACTGAGATAGTCATTGTTTCTAGACTTTTCTTTCTTTCTTTCTTTCTTTCTTTCTTTCTTTCTTTCTTTCTCTTTCTTTCTTTCTCGCTCTCTCTCTCCCTGTCTCTCTCTCTCTCTCTTTCTTTCTTCTTTTTTTTTGCGGTACTGGGGATGGAACGCAGGGGCGTTCAACCTCCGTGCTACGCCCCCGGCCCTATTTTTTATACTTTATTTTGAAACCAGGTCTCATGAAGTTGCGGAGGGCCTCACTAAGGAGAGAGAGAGAGAGAGAGAGAGAGAGAGAGAGAGACAGGGAGAGAGAGAGCGAGAGAGCTGAGGCTGGCCGCGAACCCGGATCCTCCGGTCTCTGCCTCCCAAAGTACTGGGATTACAAGCGTGCGCCACCACGCCCGGCTTTTTCTTTCTTTCTTTCTCTTTCTTTCTTTCTTTCTCTTTCTTTCTTTCTTTCTTTCTTTCTTTCTTTCTTTTTCTTTCTTTCTTCTCTCTTTCTCTCTCTCTCTCTCTTTCTCTCTCTCTCTCTCTCTCTCTCTCTCTCTCTCTCCAGAACTAGTAAATGTATTTTTACCCTAAGAAACACTAAATCAAATGTTCACAAAATTGCATCCAATTCAAATTTAAACTTACAGGACTTTAGCTTCACTTCTTTGATTTTGTTTGCATTTTTATGCTAACAATCTTTATTTCATTGTCATCATCATAATTACTTATTTGTATACAGGAGTATGAAAGTATTATTGTTACCATCACTCTTATTTAATATATTATTGCAGTTCTTTTTATTTTTAGCATATATCCCACTTAGGGATATACAATAAAATTACTGTATTTTAGTGTTAGCCCTTTTCTTGAATTTGGAAACTGGGTCTTGCTAAGTTGCTGAGGCTGGTTTTGAACCTGTGATTCTCCTGCCTTAGCCTCCCAAGTACTGGGATTATAGGAGTGAGCCACCATGCCCAGAGAATATCATTATCTTTTATAGTGAGATAAATACAGGTTGAAAAAATACCCCAAAAATCTTTTATGAAATCACATGTAGAGTTAAAAGGCAATATATCTAAACATTTAAAAATCAAGAAGGCAAAAATAAAATAAATGAATGTTAATAACAAATTATTTAATGAAAAATTAATTCCAAGAAAACAAGCTAAAAACTGGTCAAGAAGTTAAAGAAATATAACTACTACAGTACTAAGTATTCATTTATTAATAATTCCATGATAAAAAAACATTTCAGATTTAAGGATAAAGCGAAAAAGTGATATTGAAATATTAACAACAAAACTGTATAATATGTCAATATACTATATGCAATAAGATCAAAAGGCAAAATAAATATCAAGTAGAAACTAACAAAATACATAACATTTAATAAAGAATATTTCACATAATAAAATTAGAGTAACTAGTAAATAACTATAGTACTGAAGCTATATGATCTCATTAATACATATAGCAACAAAATTTCTATCTTATAAATTGTTTGAAATACAAGGAGAAAAAGGACATAAACATAATAGAAACAGGACATTTTGATTCTAAAATTCTGGAGAATATGTTGAGGACACAGAAAAACTGAATAATTGCAAAGTAAGATTAAAAGATGTATCACTTTATAAATGCTTTGTATTTTGAAAATGTGAATATGTGTTTCTTAAAGTATATATGAAACATTTTTGAAGGAGGACATATATTCACAATAAATAAAATGATAACATCATACTTTATTGTAATATACAGTATTATATTATGTGATTGTAATACAATAAAAATAGAAATAAATTATATAAATTTTAAATATCTTGACAACTTAGGCACCAAAAATGCTTTCTAAATAAATATATGCTTTTTATAGGATCATGAAGAGCATTATAATAAAATGCATAAAATGCATAAAAATATAATCAGAAAAGAAATAGCCTTAAAGGTTTTTGACATTCATTAGTAAAAAATATATAAAACTATTTATCCTATATAGAAATTTAAAACAATGAAATTGTTACTGATAGTGAAGAAAGGTTCTTATTAGTGGATGGGAGAAAGGGAGAGAGACAAGGAAACTAAGAATCCTCTGGCCATTCTAATTTCTAAGTAACGAACGCAAGCAAAATTAGATGGAAAGGGAATAGCACATAAAAGTTAAAGATTTAATATATATTACCTATGTCAATAAATTTCAGAATACATAGAAAACAACTATATTAAAAAGAGGATATGAAAAGATAATTTGCCAAAAAGAAAAACATCTGCTTTAATAACAAAAATTTTCAATTTTACTTATAAACTAAAATAAAGCTCTTTTTTTTTCTTTTGGTACTGGGGATTGAACCTAGGGGAATTCTATCTGTGAGTTACACCCCCAGCCCTTTTTATTTTTTATTTTGAAACAGGGTCTTACTATGTTGCTGAGACTGGCCTCAAACCTATGATCCTCTTGTCTCAGCCTCCCAAGTACTGGGATTACAGGTGTGCGCCACCATGCTGGGCAAGCTCCTTTTTAAGATGCTAATAGAGTCTAATGAAAGTGCTCATTGCTAATGATGCTATGCTATTCCCAGACTGTGTTGTTGACTATGTATTTTCACAATCCTCTTCTGAGACAATTTGGCAACATGTACCAAGAGTCATGAAAGTCTTCCTATCATTTGCATAATCCTTGAGGAACATTTTCTAAGATGAACACACCCTGGGCAATGCGGGAGGATTCCTCTTGCACCCAGCTGGGTTTACGTCAAGAATGTCTCAGGAAATGCTTCAGTGGTGAAGGCTTTCTGGAAATTCACACAGGAAGTGGCTCCGAGGACAGTCTGTGGTCAACACCAAACCACAGAGAGGGGGTGAACTCACACAATGACAGAAAGAAGACCAGCGCCAGGACCCAACCCGAGGATGTGGTGTGCGGGTCCTAGGAAGAGGAGCCATTGGAACCACACTGTTGGCCCACTTCCTTACCTGGACTTTCACATGTGCTAGTCATAAGCATGCGCATTCGAGATGGACAACAGCTGTGTGACTGTATAATCTTATAATCTTATTCAATTTCTTCTTTCATACAATAGAGAGAAAAATGGTGCTAGGACTGAGTTAACATACAGCAAGTATGCATAGCTCAGTGCGTGGCACATTCTGCTACTAAAGAAACCTTGACTTTTGTTTGTTGTAATATATCTGCCAGAGATGCTAGAGGTCTGGTCCTCGCCTGCCACTATCTAGCCAAATGAGTTTGGACACATTGGTTGATCTCTCAGAGAGTTGGGCTGAGTACATGGTCTCTTTCACCAGCCTTAGAAATGTGCTTGTGAGACAATCTTGTCTAGCCCAGGGCCCAAGAGCTCTCACACCAACATATTAGGATATGCAATAACTTATAATTCCATTCATTGCACCCTTCTCCACTCTTTCTCACTGTTAGTCACTGCACTTGGTGTGGAAATCCCCAAGGGGCAAAGCATACAGCTACTCCTGTTCTAAAAATAGATTTGAATGATGGTGAAAAAATCTGAAACAGTCATAGGTCTTAAAGAATCCCATTAGTGTTATTGATGTACCGCATTATATGCTTTTAATGGGATCATTAGCCAAAGGATAGAATAATAAAAATTTAAAACTAGAACAAAGCTTCGAGGTAAACTAATCCGAATCATTTATTTCACAGATGAGGAAAATGAGACCGAGCGAGGTGAAGTGACTTTCTCAAAGTCACTTGGTGAGTTAGAGGCAGGGCTGGGGCTGGTACCCCGTCCTGGTCTCTGCGCACATTGTGGTCTTAATGGATGTTTGAATTCCTGAAACTATCTTACATCTCATGATGACATCACAGGGTACTGACCATCTAGGGAGCAAGAAATGTCTCTGAAGTTTATGAATTCATGTGAATTATATTGTAGAAAAAGGTAAGGGCTCTCTGGTTATTCATTCTTGCCAATATTAATGAGTCCTTGGATGGTGGAGAATTGTGAAGTCGTGAGTATTTGCCCTGAAGCTTAATATTTAAAAGCCTAATAACCCAACAAAAACTAAAACCATTGCAACATTGCTGCTTTACCTCTTAATTCAACATGATGTTCTACACTCTGATTCTTAGGTGCACTGAAAAATTATACATCAAGAAGGGAAAATGAGAAAGTTGACTGCCTATAGGAAGCCCAAGAGAAGCAAGGACTCTGCTGATGGTAGCAATCTGGACGGGAACAGGGAGAGCCCGAAGTTAATGTGTAAGTTGGGGGGTTAATCATATATAAAAACATCCACATTTTTCTACAACGCACAGAACACTATGTTTGTCTGCAGATGTGGTAAGACTGATTCTTTGGTTTTAGATTCTGGTGAGTTTTGGGAATTGTACTTGAGCCCAGGTCTGTCCAGTACTTTGGAGTCTGAGCTCTTATCTGCTAGAAAGTTTTGATAATTACACAACAAGTGAAGGATACCATTAAAAACCACCTGTAGAATCATCAACTAGAGAGAGCTTTTATGACCATTTGGTATGATCCCTTCTTTTGACTTTAAGATTTGTTTTTCCATCTCTTCCCTGTCATTATGATGCCTAGCATCCGTTGATACTTTCCGTTCCTCTTTTTTCCTGTCTGATTTAATTAGTTTTTTATAATGCGGATCATGACTCACTAAACCGATTTCACAACTTATTAAAATGATTTGAAAGCCCTGAGTTAGGGGAAGTTGAGAAACCTACATGGCCTTGTGGAATGAGGGTGGTTGAAACGTGCTTCCTAATTTTGTGTGTTGTTACTTCACTGAACAACAGGGCAAGCCCGGCCCCAGACAGACTCCCCAGCGGCCAGAACCAGGCTATATTTCTGACCTTAGTTGAGATTACATGGTATGTTCAAAAACATTTTTTTCCCTTTTTCTCACATTGAGGGCGAAGTTGGTTTTAGCTATGAGAAATAAAGCTATAAATGTTTTGGGGAAAAAATGGGCAGAATAATCCTGGAATAATATCATTCTGAGTTAAAATTCTGGAACTGTGTTTGATCATAGCTTAAGGTGTCCAGAGGTAAAGTGTGACATGGGAGCAGGACTGTCACCTTCAGGGGGACTCTACAAGTGAAGGGCAGCTGTTCTGTTTGCCCTGTGCGTGCTCACCTTCTGCACGCAGAGCTTCACTGGAAGAGTATCCCCACACACAGGGGCTACCGCAACAAGGACAAAGGGTCAGATCCTAATTGAATAGACAGCCAGGCACCACATAATGAAGTTTGGGTCAGTGATGGACTGCATATCCAAAAGTGGCCCCATGGAGTATAATGGAGCTGAGAAATTGCTCTCACTGGGGACAGCGGTGTCGCCACACATCCTAACACAGTGCAGTACTCATGTGCTTGTGGTAAAGCTGGCGGAAGCCCACTGCCCTGGCAGTCAGTCATATGAAAGTTCAGCACATACGATTATGTGTGGTGCACAATACTTGGTAATAAATGACTAGGTTACTGGTTGATGTACTTACTGTGCTTTTTTTTTTTTTGCGGTACCAGGGATTGAACCCAGGGGCGTTCTACCTCCGAGCTACACCCCCGGCCCTATTTTTTATACTTTATTTTGAAACAGGGTCTCACAAAGTTGTGGAGGGCCTCATTAAGTAGCTGAGGCTGGCCACGAACCCGGATCCTCCGGTCTCAGCCTCCCAATTACTGGGATTACAAGCGCGCGCCACCATGCCCGGCTCTTACTGTGCTTTTTAATCATTATTTTAGAGTGTACTCCTCTACTTCTAAAAAGGTTTACTCTAAGACAGTACACTGTGTTATGCCAGCCACAACCTCATACATCTTTGATTACCTGATTGTATCAAGAGGCAGTGATCAGCCAGCCATGGACTCTCCGAAGACCGAGAGGGGGCAAGCGCGCACCACCTAGGTTTGCCTAGGTACATGCCATGATGTCGGTACAACCACAGACCTGACTAACCATGCATTTTCTGAAACACACACCTATCACTAAACAGTGTGTGACTGTATAGTATAATCTAAACTATGAACGGACTTATGTGAATTAGTTTTGTTTGTCTGGTTATCTAAACACCTAGACAGGAGTTATGACAAGATGCTAAAAAGAATTTTCTTTGCTTGACCAGATTATATGAAACATTTATGCTTCATAATATTCTTGATAATATTCTTTATTTTCCAACTTGGAAAATCCAGCATGAGCTACTTTTGATAACCATTGGGACAGGCCTGTGTGTCCCTTGAGCAACGAGTCATTAGATGGGACCTTTCCCCCAGGGAGGAGGCAGAACTTTGGGCAAGAAGCTTCATCTGGCTGAGGGTAAAGCCCGGGTGAGACTCAGCTGTGAGCTGTCGGTAGTCAACAATCATGGCTGCAGGAGCGACGGGTGGTATCTGTAGGTCTGTGCCCACCATGGTCCAATCCTTGCCTGCTCAGATCCGCTTCCTTTATAAACTAAGTTCATGTTTTCAGAAGTGGTCCCTCCAGGTTCTCCATAGGTCTCTTTTCCTGAAGATGGTTGCAAGAGAAAGACGAGCATGACCAGGTACAGCCCCATCAGTGCACCTGGAGTCAAGGCCCTGTGGAGCCCCGTCACCTTCCTTTACCACCTAGTCTAGATTCCATCCAACTTTGGCTGGCGACTCGACTGGTCTTGGCATCTTACTTGGTATGATGAGCCAGGCATCATCCCTCATCCCTGAAGGGAGCTCATCTCCTGGTCCTCTTGCCCCTCTCAGGCCATGGCTGCTGCACTTAGCTACTTACTGTTAAAACGGGCAGCAGAGTTCCAAGAGACACCCATGGGTGCCAGAGTGTTTCCTTCCCTGTCCCCAGGTGTAAGGGCAGCTGTACATTTGCTGGATAATTCAGGCAATGACCTCTGTAGAAGGATGAGAGGATGAGTCCTTTCCTTGGCCGCTAATATCTTGGTGGTGGGATCAGAAGTAACTGGGCATGAGTAATGTTTTAAAAATTTTAAAACAGCTTTAAACCCCTTTTAAGGTACAATGTACATAGAATTTAATTCGTGTGTCTTAAGTGTACAATTTGATAAGTTTTGACTCATTACCACCACAATCAAGAACTGATCTTGAGCATGGTACTGCACACCTGTAATCCCAGTACCCGGGAAGCTGAGACAGGAGGGTTACAGGTTTGAGGCCATCCTCAGCAACTTAGTGGGACCCTGTTTCAAAAAATTAAAAAACAATAAAAAGGGCTGGATGTGTAGCTTGGAGGTAGAATGCTCCTGGGTTCGATCCCCAGTATAA